>JAQIXQ010000008.1:0-128672 GCA_034700485.1 Pseudosinella alba
TCATTGGAAAGCATTTTTCGCGCTGAATTCAAATATGCATTTGGGAGCAAGTTATCTTTAGGGTTGAATCGTTATTTTGTCTTGTCCACCAGGTACTTTACGAATCAACGCTGGAGCTCCCTGGGTAAAGATTGTCAACACGACCAACCTGGCAGGGAAGAAAGGATCGATGGCCAAGTTGACTGATGAGAGTATCCAAATCGAAACCAACCTGGATGTGGATCAGAAGAGGATCCTGATCCGGATTGTAGGCGGACCACAACATGGGATCATTAGGGTAACCTACATAGCGTATTTTTTTTGTCTTAAATAGTATATTCCCTTCTCTTTATCAACAACAAGCTCAGCTCACCTCCATTAATAGACATGCAATTACGCTAGTGAATATACCTATATACCTTCATCTCCCTCCTGGAACAGAACAATGTTATGTTGATGAAGGCTCTTTACTGACTATGAGCCTGAATCTAAGCCTGAGCTCCTTTCTGTTTACAAGGCTTGCTTAATATTTGAGCTTTTATCTTACTTTCCGCTACTTTCCTCTTTGCTGCTATCAAAAATGAAGCTAAACTGGGTCTTCTTGTCTTACTACCGGAGAAGGAGAAAGCAAGGCTTACAGAAGACTAGCCAGATACATATTCCAAATAGCAAAGACGACTTTCTCTCTATCCTATCGTAAGCTTCCTTCCTTTCATTGCCCACACAGATTTGGTTTTTATGTGCTTTCCCCATCCATATATGTAACCAAATATACCTTGGGAAAAAAATAAAATTATAGTCCTCGGCTGGGTTCTGTGCTTTATGTAGCTCTAAGGCCTGCATTTATTTAATAGAAATGCTAAGGTGTATTGACTCAAGGCAAACATTTCTATTATTTTCTGTTTTGCTAAATCTCTCATCCCTCCATCGCGTTACTTAATACTCCTCTCTACTCCTTTCTTATTGTTGGAGAAAGGAAGAGAGAGAAAAAAAAAGAATGGAGAAAGGGAAAATGAAAATATCAAAACTTGTTGAGAAGAAAGATATCAGATAGAGTTCCCATTTCTATGCCAATGCTTTTGTATTGTTACTTTCTCCTTCTTTTTGTGTTGTTAGTTCTGTTCTGTTTGGGTAACTCCTCCGCATTTTGGAACAGATTTTGCCATTAGGAAACAACATCTCCCTCTCGGTTTTCTCATCAGTGAAACTATTGTGACTTTTCTCATTTCCGCTGCTCCTAATAAGAACCACTGGAGAATGAAGAGAAGTGAATTGCATAAATTGCATTTGAATGCTTTCATACCTCCCATCCATGCAGATTCACCTGTCCCCATCTCCGCCCCAAATCTATTCAGTTTACTTGGATTGTCCACACAATCACAACAGAATGCTCTTTTCACTGATATTATTAAACTGGTGGGGACTCTTAATAATACTTATTCGACTGTACTAATGTAACTTTAACCCTTTTCCTAGTCTTCGTTTCTTACTGTGCTTACCCTCTTACTCCATTTGGAATTAAAGTTTGAATGACCTGCATTTACATTTTTCTTGGGATACTGCATACCTATATTTCTCCACGTGCATGCTTGCTTGCTTGTCTCTGCCCATTTATTAAGGGCTTTGTCTAATGGCTTTCGGTTTTCATTTACTATTATTGGATTTAGTTATGCAGTTTCCTTTGGCTGTTGTTCTGAAGTTGGGGTTGTTTAAAACTCGTGCTGTTTTGGTCCCTCCTTTGCTACTGTTGCTTTCTCTGATTATACTTATTCTTATCTTTGGTGAATATGGTAATATAGTTGTAAGCTGAATAGTTCTCGTGATGTGATAATGATGAACTTTTCGTTAATGATAAAATCATCATTTTGCTTCATTTCGGGATCATTGTCCAGTACTGGAAGTATTCAGTATTGTATTCAGGAGCTGAAAGTGTGGTTATTTTTCCCAAGGTTCATCTATCTCATTCTCAGTCTATGCGCCCCCATCTTTAATCCGGGGTCAAAGTTCAATATCCAATCGGAACATTACAGTGCGGGGACCCTTCCTACCCATAACGCCACATATATAATTTTTATAATTTTCGACTCTTGACGTCTATTCAGATCGGTTCCAACCCTCCTTTGATAAATTACACAAGATACTACTTGAGTGAAAGGCACTGGTGTCGAAATTAATAAGCTGTTTTGTGCAATTATTTTCATTAAATATAAGACAAGGACTACTACCGATATTTTAATCAATGATCTATTATTTAGCCATATGATTTTAATGCATTTATTTAACCTATTATCTAACTTAATTGCAAGTATAAAGAAAATATGTTTAATTTTCCAGTAATTCGGTGCTACAAGCTGCTATATTCGTATAAGTGCAATAGATGTATGTAGACATGTAGGTCGCCTTTAAAGATAATCATGGGTTTAGCATCCCAGGAATGTATAGTATAAGCTTTGCAATAAGCCTTTAGAAAGGAAGTTTCCTTATTTATAGCTTAAATGTATTTGCTCTCTGCAACCTATGAATGTGAATGTAAAATAGAAAAATTACATATATCTAATTCCACGGCTTTTGCTTTCCCATGGACGTTTGCGCACTGACACCCTTTCTTGTTCCTTGAGGTTTTTGGTTTGACGCAATTTTCTTTTGAGATTCTGGCGGATTAGTGTGAGCTGAGCTTGGCATTCTTTATAGTCGACGGGAGTTAATGTGGTAATCTTTCAAACTGACAGGTGAACCAAACACCAGTATTGAATTTTACATTGGGTGACATGGCCGGCCGGATGGTGGCCTACGAGAACAATGCCGAGACAGATGTTCAAAAAGATGAATTCCGCTTCCAAGCCATGGTGGATGGCATTACCGAGTCCGAGCTGGTGGATTTTGATATCTCTATTTACCCAGAAGCTTACTGGACGCCACTCAAGGTGAGATAATAGCTTTCTTTAAGCACACATAAAAAAGCCTAAACCGAACAGTAAAATGGGATGCTATACATGCAGGAAAAAGAAATAAAACGTCGCTGGTCGGTCCTACGTGTGAAAATATCTTGTACATATAAAACCAGTAGTAACAATTTGGCTCTTTGTCGTTATAAGGGACAATTGGATATGTGATATGATGATATACACGATATACGATAGGGAAAGGATATCACGCCGGATTTATGGAGGGACAATGCCCATAAACCCAGAATCTATCACGTTACGTGACCTGATTGATCCGGCAGTTAATATACTTCAATTGAAGCCATTTTATCGGTCATGAATTACTTAAGTAACTGGAGTACAAGCGATAATCACAAATGGCAGGATGTTTAACTAGTTCATTAAACTCAAACTAAGGAGCTACCTATTTGTTTTGGAATTAACGAATGTATGCATCAATGCGAGTGAGTCATCGCTTGCCATATTACCTAATTTTAGCAAGTTTTATGCTAACTCTAATGGCCCTAATATGATATAGTTTTGATGTTGATAACATGCCTAAATCCTAACTGTTCATTAGTCAACGCTATCATACATCATGCCCAACTTTAGATTCATTATCCTAAGACATTTGTCTTCCGTAATGATGCAACCTCTTAAATTAGAATTTATGGCTGAGGTGAATATTAAGCCGGAACCAGCATAATATCATCCGTTACTTCATTTTCCCTATTTTCTCATCTCAATGAATTTAAAACAATATTAAATTTCAGAGCGGATTCATACAGCAATTTATTTCCCCGGCTGTTGTTATATTATTATGCGCATTAGCACTATATTTATATGTGCCATAAAAATGATTATACATATACATAAGCATAAGGAAAGGGAAAAATCATCTTGGGAAGGAAGAAAGGGTTGAGGAGGGTGGAAGTGGAATTAAATGTAACCAGAAAATGTAACAACTTTCTCCTCCCTTCCCTCCTTCTCCTTCTCCTACATCTTTTCTTTTCCCTCAACCGAAGACTGAAAGTAAAAAAGTCCCGCTGCTCTCTCCAGGCATAAGTTCATTCATTTGCTTGAAATTCCGGCTCTGTTGCCCTTCCTTGTTGATTTTAACAAGGATGGTTGATTTAGTGTAAAGATGCAGGCGAAGGTTTCTCATCATCATCACATCTCTTTAAAATTCATTTATACCAGAGCAAGCTACCACCACCACCACATCACCGCCTATGTTTTGTGTACATATTTTTTTGAAGTCACCCACTTGGCCTGGGAGAGAAAGAGAGAGGGAAAGGGAAACTGGCTGGTAAAGAGTTAAAAAGAAAATGAAGAGAAATTCATGGAAATGTGTGTAGAGCTTGTTACGATTGTTGTTAAAAGGGTTGTGTTGTGGGGAAGCTGTGTACAGCAATAAATCTGTGTCTTCCAGCTAGGTACATAAATAAATGCAGAAAGCACGCCCGTTTGTTTTTCTCTCTCCTTTCCCTCTGACGAAATATGTATATTACGAGTAGAGGGAAAGATATGTACATGATGCGTAGTAAGTATAGAAGGACATGATGATGAGAAGAGGAGAAAGTAAGGATGATGCCACTTACTTTACTACTTTATAATACCACTGACGACGGTTTTAATACGATGTATCTTTCCCCCTTCTCCCCCCTCAGAAGAGGGTCGGCTTGACTGCTGTTGTTTGCGTTAGTTGTGAGTTCGTGTTTGTTATACTAAATATCAAAAATATGCAATATTAGCATTGGTGGTTGGTTAGTCTAGTTCCTGCGTTACGTAATATGTTCCAATGAATGAAATGAGGGCGGATGGAGAAAGTGAGTGTAAAGAGTAAAGAGCCTGAAACGTTGGAGGAGGAAAAATATATACATAAATAAGTAGGCAAACACGTACACATGATGATTGTAGAGGATCTCGAGGAAGATGGTGAGGAGCTGAGGAAAAAGATGATGATGATGATAGTGCGGTGGCTTTTTGCTTTCTAATAGTGCTCATAAAAAAGGAACTTGAAGGGGATTAAGACCCTGTTAATTGGAAGATTTGTGGGGGAATTTATTTATGATGAGTCTAAACAGTAAAAAGCATCAAAGCTAGATCACGTACGGAAAGACGCTCTGTAGATAAAGTGAAGTTGTTTTGACACATTGTCGAAATGGTGCTACTCATACCCTTCTCTATCAGAAATAGGTCTCAGGTAGATATGTACTTAACTTATGAAATTGTTAGTTAGGAATACGAACAAGTAATGTCCATGTAGCATAAGAAAATAACACAAAATTAAACGGCCCTAGATTTGAAAAAAGTTTTTCAGTGGTTAAATAAAACGCAGATGGATTGGTGAGTCTATCGTCATCATATTGGAAACAACAATCAGACTTACCTTCTTTAAAAAATATTTCTTTCTTTCTTCTATAAAATTATGTGTTTCCTTCCCTTTCATTAATAAGGTCATTAAGCCTTCAGTTATTATGATGTCAGCAATATTAAGAGGTTACTAATTCTTCAAATCCAGCCATACTAAATGGGGACTGAGGAATACTCTTTTGTTCTACAAAATTTGAGTGATGGTGGCGATGATGATGATGTGTTCCAAATTGTATCCACTCACTTCTTCTTTCCATACCTACATATTTTTCATCTGTTTAAGTATGTCAGCAGACGATTATTGTGATGTCCGTCGTAACTAGTGAACAACAATGGGTTTGCTACAAGTAACATTTCAACTGGATTCACATCACACGACGAGGACTATATAGGAAATAGTGAGATGGAGGTGACAAAGGACTTGGTTTTAGTTCGTCTCGTTTTAGAGAATAATCGTCTAAAGTCTATAGTAGTGACGAGGAGGACCATGGCCATGCATACTAGCAAATATAAGGCTTTAATAGCTTTCTATTATATGCGGTGGTGGTGGTCGTCCTCTCCCAAATCCCAAGCTTTGTTTGTGTAAACAGAAAGGGAAATTTTAGAATAAAGAGGGGTATAGCCAAAGCCATTTTACATGTGATGCCTGCTATTTACTGGAAGTCATTCCAAAGCATTTCAACATCAAATAATTTTGAGAACTGTGTCTGGTAGTATTTATATTACCTTTGTAGGGATGACATATACGCTAGAGCCATAATAACTCACAAAAGGAAAGTACTTATTTTCATGTCCTACCACTTTTCCTTAGTATTAGTATGATACGGACAAACCGACGTTTTCATTCCAAGTTCGCAGAACTGAAGGTAGTACTCAAAATTTTAGAAGTAAAGATTCGCGTATAGAAGCACAGGAAAGAGACTACCTATATGTACTTATCCCTGTAACAATAGATGCAGAATAAAGCATCCCTGCTCCCTGCATGCATTGTGTGAATTAACAAATGGAAATGAGGTACGGTTTCTCCGAAATTTTTAGCCAAACTCAACGAACTCAGGATAAGTGGAAACTTAAAATTAAATCATTAGCACTGCACTCCAAGAGGAAATCATTATACATATGTTCATGGACCACAATGTAAACATCTCTTGGTAAAAAGTGAAAGCTGGCTTTCACCTAACTTCGTTACATTCATTATTATTACAGTGCCTTTAGGGATTAAGTATGGGCATTTGCACAAGGTTAGATTGCATTGCATTGGTGCGTTCTGCCAGGAAAATTACGCAGTAGAAATGAAAATTATTAGAAAGATTCTGGTCGAGCGATCGCAATCGCAGAACTCCATCGTTGGTTTTTACATCCTATCAGCTACGAGGGTACAAGGACGTATTCATTCATATTCTGAAGAGCAGGTCTATAATGAAATGATTTTTTTTTACTTTCTCTCTATTCCACAGGTCGGGGCCAACGGGAGCGTGCTGGTGAATGAGAATAGTTCTGCTGTCATTTCTCAAACTTCCTTGCACATTATTAATCCTCACATTCCACCTACTGACATTGTCTACACGCTTACCAAACCACCGAGGCATGGCTATTTGGCCATTGACCCTTCTAATTCTCACGGTATGTTACGTCTGTTCAAAAACGTACTTATAATATCCTATATATGCATGCACTATATATTTTAATAACCAGCTTCTTTGTTAGTTTTTCCACCAACATGCTCCCACTTACCTATTACCTATTATACAGCGCTTTCAATTTATTTCCGACCTGATGCTTCTCTGATATTAAAACTCGCTCATTTTCCAGGAATTCTCATTACAAATTATTCTTTTGATAATGTGGTCATGTTTTTCCTGCTATATTTTTTACACGAATTTACGATTAATTAACAATAGGCTCATAGTCGAATGAATGGTGTTTCGATTCATTTATCATATTCGCGAACCAGCCAGGGAGCCAACCACAACTATTTTGTAATGCATATTTTTGACAATTGAAATTATTATGCATACCCCACGAGTGTGGTAAATATTTGATGTTGATATATTTGTACAGACGAGACTTTTTCTCTGAAATTAGCAGCTACCATTATGGCAAATTGCAATGCTTCATATCTCATCATCAGATAAGATTCTATTTTATGCCAAAATATTAGATTCAGACTACTCCAGTCCAGACTTTATATTTTAGCTCCAGCTTCTATAAAACTGTAGGCAGTTATGTTACTGTATCATCATTATCTCTCCTGCCATTTGGTTTGGTTTGCATGCATCATTATCATTATCATAGTCGAACTTTTGGTTTTGACAAATATCTATGCTTCCTGCTACCGGAACTAAGCAATTGTATGCAGACTAGTCTGCCCCTTCAAGCCCATTTATATTATCATCCTTGAGACAGGCAAAGCAAATCATTCAAGTGAAAGTAAATATACGATGCTTTGGTATAGGTACTTATCTTTTTGCTTTCCTCGTCCTTGCTAATATTGTTGAGATTATGAAAAGCTCCATCCAACTAATAACTAATTCAAGCCATATACGAGTATGTATGTAGCACATTACATTCTACCTCACACTGCACTATATTTACTTGCTTTCACTGACAAGTTTTTGCCTGTCTAGGCCATTGTTAGTTTTAGAGAATATTATGCAGATTTTACTTTCACTCTAGAGAGAAAGTATAGCAAAGGTTGGTTTAGTAGTTAGGAGAAATGATTTGGCATGCATTCCCATCTTTTCCCATCATCATCAGGAAGTGGCATAATAATGCAATGAAAACAATGTTGGGTTTGGATAGCATGTTTCGTTGTAGCAAACTTGTGTTTCGTTGCACATGTGTTGTAGCAATGTACATGCCTATTTTACTATGAACTATGAAGATAAATATTACACATTCATATTCATGAAATAGCTCATTCTGCGAACAGATAATAGAAAAAGAGATACAGTAGAGATAGATATTTATTCAGAGAGCCAAAGGCAGACATTATCTGATTTCCGTCTGCTTCCCCGTTTTATACAGCACAATATTTGAGATATAAGATAATACAATGTATCCAAGAAATGACAAGGCAGATCGTGAAGCTGGCAATGACGGGAAATTCCAGGGAACCTTAATAGAAAATTCTAATTACCTATGCATATACGTGCAGAGAGCTATATCTAGATATGTGCAGATAGAGAAAATGGGGTTGTTGATGATGGTGATATTGCAGGAATTATAAATGTGTGTAGAGTCATCAAGTCATCATACACACCTCGTTAGTTTTCTTCCTTGCCATTGTTTTTCGAGGAAGTTGGATTAATAATATCTGCATGAGTAGCACCGAGCATCCCTCCTCCTTTCCTCTATATAGCATATAGCTCCATGATGTTTGTTGCGTAACTTGGCAGTGATACTGATAACAAGTATAAAAGGGAGATGCATAAGAACATAGTAGTATAGGAAAGGGAAGGGAAATCATTTTCTACCAAGGAAAGGAGTAGATGAGCTGCGATGCGAGTGCAAGGTACTGGGTTACACATAGTTACTTTCACTTCGTCCTTCCACCATGCATGCCATGGTTTGCTTAAATGAGGAAAACTAATTAACGCAACTGTTGACTGCTTACCAAACCATCATCACGGATCGTTTAGCAAGCTACTAGAGTGCAGTGGTGGTAGTGGTGGTAGTAGTATGACTACTACTACAACTTTTAGCAGCCTGTAAAATGGCATGAAAGAGTCTTGTTCCTTGCCCAAGGACAGAATGAAGACTGAGATGTTGATAAGCTTAGAACATAGTTTTTCCTGCTTTCACTTCCATATAAATGTATACGTACATGCATAACATGTCATGTAAATATGTGCTTTAGATACTTATACTTAATATTTTTATATTGATGATGAGAATGAAGCGTAATAATCGTATAAAGTATATTTTCATCTGAGGTGGTCTGATTTTCTCTCGTCGTATTCAAAGTGCACTTGTGTGTCGAAATACCTCGTCTTAGTACATTGCACTTGTTTCACTTTCACCGTTCCAAGAAGGGTGAGGTTGACGATGAAGATGGGTATGATGAGAATGAGATGATACTGGAAGCTGGTGGAGGTCTGTGAAAGTTCTCTCTTTACTTACTCTTACGTAATACCTTTTCCGTGTACGTTAAAAGCGATAAAGTAACTGCTCACGTGGGGATTTTCATTATCATACTTTCCCCCTCACTGCTGCCGTTATCATTCATTTATCGCTAGCTCAGCTCCCATCCTATATTTCAGCCTGTGTGGGCTAGAGGCGCCCTGTGAGTTATCATTGCATTGTGGTGGGAAGGGAGGGAAAGGACAGAGAAAATTAAATTACAAAATTCAGGAGAAAGCAGTTGCAAATTTAAATTATTTTGTTGTACCGGTAGAGCTTGTTTTATTTCATTCGTGAGTAGTGAAAGCAGCTATGTGTATGTATGAATACTGTACAAAATAGTGTGATAAAAATATCGCAGAGACAATCTGGGTCTCAGAGTGAAAGTCTTGACGAAATTGGTAATTTAGTCTTCTTACCTTAACGCTTCACTGTAGTGCATGTATATTGTAGAGGTTTTGCTAATCTAATTTTATTAATTTCAACTTATTTGACAGAGTTTTATTTCTCTTTATCTGTAGAAGAGATTGACGACTACGTAGCCATGTGGGACCAGACGGTGATCAATGATGGGAGGCTTCGTTATGTGCAATCAGAATCCAATAGAACCCATGACTCGATGCAATTTGATGTCACGAATGGGGTTCAAACGCTGCGGGACTTGAGACTTGATTTTGTGGTTATCCCAGCAACGTTGATTTTGGCATCTACGACGGTGCTTGTGAATGAAGGTAAGTAAATAGAACCGGGTTTGGAGCAATCTTAATTTAAGAAAAATGTATTCAGAATTATCAAGGACGATCAGGATTCTTTAAACCCAAGTAGACAGCTAGAATTTGAGCTAAACGACGCAAATGAAACTATCACCCTCTGTACTTTTATGAAGCTTATTAGGTTAAGGTTTGGTCTTAATTACCTCCACTGGTCACCGTTAATGTTGGTTGAACTTATTATCAAAGATTAGGCCGATGCTCGTAGAAACTTTCACCTCTTCACGATATCTTAAGATTGGGATGACAAGACAAGTAAAGTTTTATGTCCGAAGATGAGATCAAGTTCATGATATTTCTCCATCTCACAATACCTCGTATTTTTAAATTTGTCCGAAGAGAAATAAGATCTGTGTGTAAATTCGTATTGTACAAACCGAAAATTATTCTTATGGTATGTAATATAGGTAGTAAACTAGTCCAGCTCTCTCTGAGGACCTCCAAGTTACTTTGAAGTTCCAACTTATGATGACGCGAATGATAAATCATTATATATAGTCCAAACATGGTACTGGTACTGCCCTAAGCCGAGTTTGTTTAAGTTGGAAACAATATTAAACCGAAGGCCTAACTGGATGCTATGAATCCTACAAAAAATAATTACATACCTATATAATATGGGTTAGATATTTAAGATTAGTACAAGCTGTCAAATATAGTCGTATGATATTAGTAAACTTGTGACAGGTTCTGATGATTATAGCTGAATGAACTTCCTCTTCTACTATGAAGATGATAGTAGAAGATCAGGCCGTATAGTTAAGATGATAGTTTATAACTATTCATACTGATATGATACATGTTCCCAACCGTCCTGGAACTCATCGTCTGGAAACCGTTATTGACTGAAAGGGAATGAGCATGGGATTTTGTGGACAAACATTTTCTTTTCATTTAGGCTTATTACCTACTAAGCTGTCAAGAGCATATCACAAACCTTTATTTGGATCCCAGAGAGAAAGTAGAAAGCAGGAAATGGCAAAAGGGTTCTAAAAACAATTCAGACTGCAACATATATGTACCATTCGTGTTCATGCTTGAGTATGATGATGTTGAACATGCCACTGACTGTGATGGAAATTACACCTTCCCGGAATCATGCAACTGAAATATAGTGGATTTATCTATGATAGTTTAGAAATTGTCATTCACTCATACCATTATCATTTTAGTATAACTAGTTAACCAACAAGTGAATTTTTCCGGTTTCCAGAACTTATATATTTAATAGATTCATGACTGGAACTGGAAGTCTGTCTTACTGATCATGTAGAGAAATAGTTTTTAAATATCTTGAAAATATGTGTAAGCTCGTTAATGACAAGCATGTTTTTTGAGCAATAATATTACAATATTATCACTGCTCCGAATCAGCCTGATAAAGTTTTGCTTTGAGACTGGCAACTTTATAATACCGGATTTGACAAAAAATTAAAAAAATATCCATTGAAGATTTGGAGTAGGTAATCAGATAAGGGACTTTCCCCATTCCCCATTTACTTACTAAAATCCCCGGAAGTATATTCTATATACGGGATTACTGAGGGAGTATTAAAGAGAAAGTTTTTAGCCATTTCGTCCTCTGTTTATGGTATTCTTCTATTTGGAAGAAGTTTATTGGGTATATCTACAATCTACATTCCCTTTCTATTCCACTTTGAATTTCTCAGACATTGACTCTAACCAAGAATATGTATTTTGTTTGCATCATCATTTTTTTCATGTTTGTAGGAAGTTCCATGGTCCTCAATCTAACTCACCTGCACTCTTCCCAAAACTACTTTGCGGATAAGTTGGTGGAAGTGAAGATCTCGGAGCCTCCCCGATATGGAACCTTGGCAATGATCTCAAGACCAGAACCACCCATCCAAACTTTCCCCTATAAGGCACTCCAAGATGGAAAAATAATTTACACTCACGACGGCTCGGAAACACTCACGGACCAGTTCACCGTTGTAGCGGTGGCCCAAACATTTGAAGATAATTTGAGTGGAATTGGCAGCAGTGGCGGGGCAAGCACTCGACGACTCAGCCTCCCTCATGTAGTCCACATCAAAGTCGTTCCGACCAACGATCAAGTCCCAACGGTAGTCAATAATACTGGAACCTGGGTTTGGGTTGGGGGGACGGCTCCGCTCTCCAACACTGAATTGGGTAAGCTACCTCATACAAGTACCGTAGCTCAATATATCTAGCTATATTTCACCCAACTCACGACTTCACGAGTATAATATCTGCATAAAGCACAGTTATTTGCAAGCATACAAGTTCAAACTAGGAAGTGAAAGTGAGAAGGAGAACCTGTAGAGGAAGTAGGAACAATCTCGCTCACTCATGACACGCCATGTTTTACAAGATCCAATGAAAGTATGCAAACCCATATTAGCCATTATTTGCATGTCATGTAGTATGTCCACAGGAATTTGCTTTTATTGAACAGGGAAATGCACTATGTATCATGTTCTGTTGACTGTGTATGTAAATGAAACAGAATTGGAAGGGCATGTTCATCATTTTATATTTGGCTCTTGCTAAAAATAACTAGAATAACTACTGGTGCCCTTTCAAACCTAAAAATACATATTTGATACACCTGTCATGTTTGTGTTCGGATCTTTCATTAAAATGTGAATTAAACTGTATTTTTAAATGGCTGCCTTAATGTGAGTTTTACTTATTTTCCTACAGCTGCTACTGACGGAGACTCGGATGAGAATCAACTGATTATTTACGTTGTGGGGACAAAAGGCGGATTTCCTGCTTTGAAAGATCAAGCTGACACACCATTACATAACTTTACGCAGTCTCAAATAAACCATTCTCAAATCATCTTCTCTCACAAAGGTAAGTGTTAAGCGTATCGTTCAAACATAGGCACAGACATAAATGATGAATGATGACAGGTAAATATTAATCCCATGATTAAACAAATGTATCAGGCCTGGACACAAAGGCAGCCTCCTTCGATTTTGAGGTCTCTGATGGGATAAATGAAGCTGCGATTGAAACATTTAAAGTGAACATACGAAAGCCTGAGCTCCAGTTATACAATGGACGGGTCAAACTTGCCGTTTTTCCTTCAACGCAAGCCCCCTTGAAACCGGAGAATCTGTTGGTGAGAAGTACGGACGGGAGGGATATAAATTATCAGGTAATTTTGCAAATTTTAGATGTACAGATAGCCTCATTGTGATATGGTAGGTATTCTAATGCTTTCAGAACAATGCTTCTAATTCCACTTTCGAACGTCCTTGTCCGCTTTTCTAACGAAACCGAATAAAATACCCTCGCTTAAAATGCCAAACAAAAAACACTTTCCTAGAAAATTTTGCGAGAGATTCGACTTCAAAAAATCCTAATCCGTTACTAACTGACAAGACATGCCCGCAAATGGACGTATTTTTGTATATACGTATATCTGAATGTGTAGAAACCGACATAGTACATTAATCCGTCAGGCTATGTTGGTGTTGACATGTGATAACAGTAACAGTGAATTGGTGAACTTTTTCAGTGTTTTTTCTAAAATAACCAAGAGTGACTCCTTTTCTTAACTTTAGATAAGAGAAATAATACGAAATTTTAAATGTATCATATAAGAAAGTAAGAATATGATTTTTCATGACCAAATCAGAAACTTATTTCCAGTTTTCCATATAGTATTACAAAATTATATAGCAAGTCATAGTTCAGAGTTGCTAGATATGCAATCTACAAATAATTCGCCTGAATGCATACATACATACATCCTTCAACAATTTTGGCCATGAAGGCAATTTGAGTATTTGCAACAAGATTTGGCAGGCAAGTGACGTTTCTTTTCCCACATTCGGAATGATCCTGATGTAGAGATTGACTTTCTTCGCAGAATCTGTCTCGTTTTAAGTGCCGAAGTTAGAAGCGAGACTAAGCTTCAACAGACAGAAGCCTTTTTCTTAGGAAGTGAAACATTTTGACAGTTTCCTTGATTTTTGCTGATATACCTAATCGCAATTTTTTTTGCTGGAGAAAGGTTTCCCTGATACAAGGGCTTGCAGTGACCAACAAATTGTACATTCTTCGATACTACTTACTACTTAGCACAGTGTGAAATACCAATATAATTATATATATTTTGACTTCCCCATGAAATTCAAATGAAAAGAATTTGTAATGCATATGATTCTATTTAGCAATGAAATTGCAATCAGCATAATGCAGAGAAAAATTCGCAGATTAATATTCTTTGATGGAGTCCTAATTGCAGTTTTTAAATTCTCATCATTGATCACCCTGAAATATTGCAGTACATTAATCTTAATTATGCACAGCCATTGTTCTGAAAACGAAAGCACCGCACCATAGATGAACCTGTGATAATTGTTTCCGCGTGGACATTAATTATTCAAATACTTGCATTAAACTGTTGCATATTGACATACCAAACTATCTTTATACCTGCTGCTCACGATCAGACAGACAGTCACTATATCGATCGGGGTGGGTTGAGATTAGGAATGTTCTGAAAGTAGTCGGCTTGGCCACAATGATAATCGATCTTTAACACAATATGCTCAAGTTAAATCTACATCCTAGCCAGGATAACACCATAATATATATTAACTTTTAATTACAATTAGTAAGTAAAATGTTTCTCCATGTCCTGTTAGCATGTTCTTTGGCTCATCCATCCACATAAGTGTATCTCTGGAGAAACGAATATATTTCATGCGTACCTACTCCCGCAGCTGCCGAATGTTAAAGTTCAAATGAAATTGGGTTTTTGCACCAATCATGAACACAAATAAATGTTTCCGTTGTAGATACTTCCTAGAAAGAAAGTAGACGCCCGAATAGTAAAAGTTAAACTAACTAAACTTTCCGCCCCCTAAAAAGTGTAATAATGATAGAGCCAAACAAGCAACAGGAAGTTTAAAAAAATATATATCCATATAATTATTTTTGTTTTATGTGCCCAGTTTTATCGTCTATTTTTTTTACTTCATTCACAAAAGATCTTTGCTGTTTTCGTCAGTTTATACTTTATAGAGACCAAGACCACTAGCACTGTCGATAAAATTAAAATGGTTCTCACACTATTTCTGTGCTGAACATTGTAGGCGGATATCTCTGCAGCCTACATGTTCCCCTGTTCTATTTGTATATATATTTTGTAGACATAAAAACAAATAGGGAAATTGTCGGCCATACCATTTTGTAACACACTTTCCCCAAAATAGTTCCTACAAATGGTGTAATATGTACGTTCTCCTCCTCTACTTTATTTACGTAAGTAATAAGAGGATATGGGACTTAATGTGTCATAGGAAATTGGATGAAAGGAGGAAGCATAACCTCAGACCATCCAAAAAGTCAAGGAGGGAGCTTTTGCCCACACACATTCACTTTCTCTTTTTTTATCAACTCCTGCTTTCCCCAGTCAGATGAAGGGCAGGTCTTAATCATACTTATTTTGAATAAAGGTAGTAAAAATCCGCCGTAAAACTAGAGTCTATTCCAGGAGCAAGCTTTGTTATTTTCGCCAGCTCTGTTTAACGTCACCATATCTCACGCAAAAATGTATATATTCCCTATTTATATTCGCAGTTCACTCGTACAGAAATGGGACATGAGAATGTTCCTTATTTTCAGACATAACTTTGTAAATAGTATATTCGTATATAAGCCTATTTCCGATTTTTTTGCTTTGTATGGGCTATGGCTATGTGGCTATTATGGATTGTGCCCTGGATCTGGATCTTTCCCTTCCTCTTAGAAAAACATTTCTCTCCCGTTGATCCACCTACCCACAAAAGAAAAGAAAATCCACTTTTGTTATCTATCTATATGTTTCCTATATATAAGTAGGGAAAGTATATATTTTCCCCCTTCGTAACTACTTCCAGTGAGAACAGTAAACTTTATACCGAAGTCACTGTCAAAAGAGACATTTCCTTGAATTTACAGTCTTGTTTACTCTTATTGTGTTTGTGCTCTTGGGTCTTCACATATAAAAGTGTATTTATGTACATGGTTCATTATACTTTGGTCGGGAGAAAGTATACAATTACTTGTTACTTTCATTTGGACGTAACAACATTTATATATTTTGTTTGAACATTACATCCAACTTTATCTGGATAGGGAATCTATCTATGTATGTGTTTGTGGGTCGGGATATATGAAGTCTACTAAAAAGGGGATCATTCTCCTCCCATTCCCTTGTCAAATGTTTAATGTCAGAAAATGGGATAAGATGAAAAACCCACTGTCCCCCTTCCCTTCCTCCTTAGTCCATCTTTTCTAGTTAAACTGGGGCTTTTTTCGGGGCATTTGCCATAGATCTGTATTTTAAAAATGGTTTATTGTTCGAATATAAGAGGAAAGAATGTACACTTTTCAACGGATATAAATACAGAAAAATCCTAGAAACCTATATCCTGCCATGCAATTACGTACTAACAAGTTGTAACTCTGCTTATATTGTAGTTATATTATTATCATCTTATTCATTTCATTGCAGATATCATCCGGTCCGCTACTAGGCCAAGTATTGATTGAGCAGTCGGAGAACAACTTCAACCCAGTCTCTACGTTCACCCAGGCGGATGTGAACAATGGGAAGATATTCTATCAACATTTGAAGATCTCCCGAGGGCCTAAGGCCAATGATTTAATACGGCTTACTGCGAATTCACGGTAAGTTTTCACGTTTCATCTGTCGAGATGTTTAAAATAAATCGTAATGAAATTAAAGTGAGAGGGCAATGCTCGTCATGATATGATCATAAAATTGCAATAGGCTAAATTACCTTCGAATTTGTAAACAAGTAATAATGAATGATGTGATCGCTGCCCGGAGGAGGAAATGAAACCTGCCACAATTTGTTGTTCGTCTGTTGGGACTCGTTTAAAAATGTTGCGCAACTCACGGAAATTATTGAATAAGTACATAATGGACCGGATGGACAAGAGCGAATAAATGAAACAATGTGCATTTTATTCATGGTGGAATTTTGAAATGTTGATCAAGCCGTGTTTTAAATAATTACACAATTTCAGGAAATGGTTTTAACGTACAATATTTAAACGGGTCTATTCGTTCAAAATTAAAAGGGGCTAAGCTGATTAAATTGTTTTGTTCCCCAAGCTTACATTACCTCTAAACCAATTCTCATGTCCCGTATGCCTCAGCCTCATCATTTTTAATCTTTCCAATTTAGCACAAACTTTGCTCTTTATCTAATGCTAATACATTTGGCATTTGGCTTTTGTACATCCTGAGCTTGGCTGATATGTTGGCATATGATTGCATAAAATGTTTACTGAATTTTTTCTCCTCCGCTCTTAGCAGGTGGCCATAATAATTACTGTATTAGAGAGGAGAAAAGCCACTTCCGCTATTATTTCCAGCTTCCCCTTTTTCCTTACTTTCAGTTTCACTTGTAGCTCCGCTCACAGTATCTCCTCACTCAATTCAAAGGTAAAGGTGTACATATGTTTTAGTGCAAACAGCTAAATATGATGATGATGATGATGATGGGATGTTTGAGCAAATTCAGAGGTTTTTGTGCAAACATTTCCGTTTTAAAGCATATGGAGGGGACTATGGGGCAACATATGGAAACTTTCTCACTTTCAACCAACAATGAATATAATATATGGACGGGAAAAAGAATATAAGTCTTGCCTGCTATCATATCCTATACCTGAAAGAGCACAAGTAGCTACATACATACTGCTCAGACTACACCAGGCCAGCTATTATGTCGAATCGTAAACATAATTATTCAGCGGGAAAATATCAAGTTAGGCGTAACGGAAGCTATTAAAGAAAAAAGTTACTTGGTTGAGGCTAAAGCTAAAACCTCTGCGCTGATTTTTTTTTATTCAAAAAAGCCAAAGTCCAAGTTTGATAGATAAAACATCAGAAATTGCTTTTAGCACTTTAGCAACTTATGAATAAAAAAGTGTGCACTCTCTGACATGTCAGAAATCTGTCTGATTCCCTGATATAAATGGATGTACATATGAGCCAATTGATGTGTTCCAAATGTGTGCACACAAATTGATCTACAGATTTGTTTGCAAAGCTTGTCTCTGGTTGTCATCAGGCCATGCCACCATCATGAATTATGAGAATATATTTTGAGCAATATGAGAAAGGACCAGCAGCGGAATAGAGACAAAAACTCTTCCAAAAAAAGAGAAAGTCTGAGAGAAACGAATTTCATTTCTTCATTTTCTGCTTTCTCCACTCTCCATATAAATATGTTAGGATAAATAACGTTTGCTCATAGATCTTCCCTCGAAAAAAATTTCATCATCATCCCCATCATCACCATCATCATTGGTCCTTCCTCATCCTCCACACTCCGCAAGGACCAAGACTTTTGAACGTCTCATATTAGAAAACTAAATAAAAAAGGGAGAAAAAATGGCGATGATGGTGGCGGAAGGCTTTACTTAGGTACATGATATGGTATGGTATGGTGATCGACTATAACATTTTTTGGAGAAAGCTCAGGAGAAAGCACATACGTGAACATATAGAAGGGGAAAGGGAAGGTCATCTCATAACCCATAAACGATAATAGGAATGAAATTTATGTAAGGAAATGGCATAATATTACCCCGACGTAAATTGTTCCAAGTGTCAAACATATTTTATATCCTTTGCGGTTGGTCGTTGAACCTCTCATCGCTCTATTTTCCAGACGACCAGCCAGCTGGTGCAGCACACACAGGACCCCACACCAAGAAGAGAAAGTAGACTTGGTGGAATAACGAACAAGTACATTTATATGTACATTAGCAAACGAGAAGAAAAAATATTTATATACATACATGGCAAGTCTAGTTTGGTTATGGCTGGTGTATCTGAGGGGGAAATATTTTTCCCCTCTCACAGAAATGTCTCATTTCCGCGAACATTTGCTATGGGGTTTACGCATGTCGATTTTTAAATCAAGCTTGTACATATTCACACATCATGTCATATGCCATCAGCTATGCTGTTTTATATAGGTACCAAAATAGATATAAAAGGTTTTTCCATGTGTTGGTGGGTCTGGGTGCTTTCCCCTTTTGTTATTTTTCATTCTCAAACCATCTTCTTTCTCTCCTTGGTTGGGTCGGTGTGTGTACTCTTCTCCCTCAGCTTACTGTCATTGTCATTTCGTCGCCCTTATCCAAGTCTTTGACTTCAAGTGCTTATTCACATCGATTCTTCCATCCATTTATCTTATACTATCCATTTGTAATGTAGTCCTTGTATACCTATATAAGTCCTTATATAGTCACTTTCTCCAACCGACATATGTACACTTTGCCTAACTTGCCTCAGAGCCAGGACCAGACTCTCCAGATGAAAGCATGGCCACCATCCCTATATGGTATAGTACCTACGTGAATGGATAAAAGATCTAAAGTGGATTCTCTCTCGCTCTTTTCTCTCCCTTCTTCCTGTAAGGAATGAAATGGGATGGAAAAGATATTGGATTTTCTTCAGGGCACAAAAATAGAGACATGACCACACAGTGGACCATTAGGGTAACTTGATGATAGGAAATGGTCAGTGAAATTTGTATCTGTACTTACGACCAATGACAACAGGGACGCTTAAGGAATGTACATGTAATAGTGAAGGAATCATGTGTGCAGATATGTGTATACATCGGACGGACGAACGCAATCCGTTCCATTCCTTCCGACCATGTCCATGGCATTTTTTACAAGAGGAGAAGAGAAAAATACCAAGAAAAAAATAAAGTAGTTAGCCAGCACTTTAGCTAAAATTGGTCAAATGAATCACTCACTCACACACTCTCCGCGATACTTTATACCCTTTCTTTTGCTTCACGCCAAAAGGAGCACTGGCAAACTCTCTCACAGTCATATAGTCATAGTCATCATTATAGTCCAGTCCAGTCTGGTCCAGTGTGCTTTCTCTCCATTGAAAACATTTACCGCTCGAATAAGACGTGTCTTTCTGGTATATATACGAATACGATATGGTTACATCCTTATACTGGAGTATAAGGAAGGAAATTGATAAATACTTTTGTCTGATGGGAATTTGATTGAGATTTGGCACTTATGTGTGCTTTCTTTGTTTGTTTTCATGCAACCATTCTATCGGATGCTCCACCATCCATCTGTATTGCGGCTTTTTTTCCTGTTGGCATTTCTTCCCCCCTCTACTTATTCGGATTGGACGACCCAGATTTGCCGACCCTTTGACAAATATCTCCGTAGAAATAGATATTTCTGTCAGCGGGGCTGCCCTAGGGGGACTGCAACGTTATGTCTCCATTCAGGGACTCTCAGTGAAGGAAGGAGGCCAAGTGGCCATCACCTCCCAGAATATCAACTTCTCGGCTGTGACCGACTTCATCAGCATGCATCACAGAGGTAAGCTTGTGATATCTGATATTGTTCATTACTCTATCCAAAGTAGTGTTGTATTTACGTAGGTAATGGCCCTTCCGCCCATTTTTTGTCTCTCCCTCTCCGTATCCCTTGTCCTTACATTTTTATCCCTTCTACTTTCACTTCCTGGATTGGAGAAAGTTGGCAGTTGGCAGTTGGAATTCCTTCTAAGGAGATTCCTGTACTAAAAGACGAAATGAAATATGTATGTGACAACAAATCGATCTCTCTTCTCCCTTCCTATCCATTCATTGTACAAAACCTCCGGTTGAAGGTCCCAAAAGAAACTTTGATAGATAAATAAGATGGATAGAGATGAGTCCGAAAAACAAGTAGTGTGGAAGAAGTGGAACAAGGAAAAATGAGAAAGTGTCTGCTGTTGATACTTTACTTTCCCCTGCACGGTACTACTCACTACTGGATGACTTCAAATGGGAGGAGGATCCGTTAAGACAAAAGGGACAGGAAAAGGAGAAGAAATGAGGATTACTAGTTGGCGTATCATTTTCTTTATGATATCCCACAGGATCTACTTATACTTGTTATACATGGTCCATACAAATATAAGGAAGGTATTTATTGTGCGTGTAGTAGCATGTACAACGATAGGGATGGGAAAATACATATATTAACTAGCAATAAGAAATAGTTACGTATTATCTGGGTGAAACTCTGAGCAAAACAAATGTCTTGCCGGTTGCTCTTAATGTAGTTCGGGGATGGAAAATCAGGGCTTCCTTCCCTTGACAGATGGAATGGAAGTATCAGCAGATTCGGAAGAGGTGTCTCCGTCTCGATATTTAAAAATTGACTTGGGCAAGAAGTCAATCTTGCAAAGCAAAGTAAAGTGTGGGATACTTTCAGGCATCGATCTGTACGAGCATTTTGCAATTGCGACAAATGAACTCTGATTCTGTCCTGTAAAGTTCAAAGTTCTAATTTTTTTGCATTCCTGTCCACTCTGCAGTTCATTCTACGAATTCTTTTTTCTGCGCAATTATAGAAAATTATAGTTTTCCCCTTTATCCTCCACCTACCTCGGTAATTTTTTTGAGGATCTCAGAATCAGTCTAAAACCCACTCCACCATTTTATTTGGAAGTCATAAAGCCATGCATAAATTACATGTTCTCTATCATACTCACACCAACAGTCAAAGAAGATGGTGAAAGCTAGATGGAGAAAACACTTTATGAAAAATCCATCCCTGTCATTTTTCGCTTCGGCTCACTTAAGGAATGAAAGCCCTTTAATCTAAAGCGCAGGAAATATCAGCATGAAATTTTCCTTTCAATTTGACTCAATTTGAACTTTCTTCGAATTTCCACTCGCTCAAAATCCCTGAGATATATATCCCATGCCATACAGCACTTATATGATTTCTTGTTCTCAATAACCTTTTTAGAGCTCGACATGGGATGATATACTTTACCCATCAAAACCGAAAGCAAAAACTGTGCTGAAATTATAATTGAGGAAAAGAGGGAGTGAACGACAGAAAAAAATGCTTTAAAATGCCTGTGTAATACCTGTTTCAAGAGAGTGAAATTCTAGACGAGTTGTACATTCATCTCTTATACTTAAATTGGATTCCGACTCCTCCGTATCCAGAAAAAAATCCATAATACAATCCATACGAACATGAGAGTGAAAGTTACTTGGTTTGGTATGGGTTGGGTTAGGTTTTATCTTTCTCAGTCAGAGCAGCAGAGAAAACCCCATGTCATGTAGATTGTAGACGCACATGCTTATAGGTACAGGAATACTTTCTCCAGCCGATATAAATCTACACCATTTTATCAGCTAAACTAGGCACTAGGCAGGGCATATCTAAACGACTACTTATTATAAACTTAGGGAACTCTCATAAGGTCAAAATGAGACCAATTACCAAGATATACTAAAACTTTGAAAAGTACTAGTCTCTCTCTCTCTCATCATACCGTTGCTTTTGATGTCTTTTCTTCCTTTAATAGAATGAACTTGAGAGAGAGGGAAAGAAGAAGGGAAGAAAGAGAAAGCGGAATGAAAGAAGGAGCAGCAAGGCGGGAGGGAAAAAAGTGAAAGTGGGAATGGAAAAAGATTGATGAACTTGAGAAGTTCCATAAAAAGTGCTGATTGCTGCTGGAAAAGAGCCTATTTCTTTTTTCCCCTCTTATGGGTTAGGCTAAACATACCTACCCACTTTCACCAAGAAGCTTGGTTTGCTTAGACATGTATATCTATCCATATCTGTTTTAGCATGAGAGAAAGTTACGATTATGGAGCATGTATATCAAGGATATAGGGAGGTCGACCCTTCTTTTTGGTCTATAAATCGGTGAAAGAACTTTGGGAATCACTGGCTATAATACGCCTATTTTAAGTAATTTTCGATTTAATGTACTGTGTCCTATCCTAAAAGGAAAAGCCGACTGGCTTATACTACGCTACTACTTACTACAACTACTACTAAATTAAACATTATTATAATATGCTCTTGGTTCATTTAATGTTTGTAGCCCACTTTCTTTTTTTCTTCTTCTTCGGAACAAGCATGTTAACTTACATTTTCATTATCGGGGATGGACTCAACTTAACTATACCTATAAATTTATATTAATACCCGCTCAGTGAAAGCTCCATGATCATGATATAAATCACATCATTTCCCAGTAATTTACGACTTAATTTCATTGCAAAGCAATAATTTGTCAGGCTGGACGTAAATTGATACTCAAATAATTTATTGTCCTGTCTACTTCTCTTCTGGGGGGAGAGGATGAGAGGAGATGAGGGCTTGCGATTTTTATGATGATGCCGCATATATAAACAACTTTCCCAGGAACTTCTACTTTCCCCAAACTTACATATAATTATAAAGTTAGCTGGAAGAAGAAGAAGAGAAAGTACATAATAATGCAAATAATCGATAAATTCAATGACAAAAGTCAACAATTATTACTTTTGTCTAATTTATAACAATCTTTTTATCAGTTTCATCCATTCATTCGGTTTGTCAGAGATTTGATGAGTCACTTTGAAAAAATAAGCGTATTGCTAAACTGATAATAATTTTTCCTAAGTATTTTGCAATTGTTTGCCAAGTTTGCAAGTTATTGCATAGGTTCAGAGAAAAAAAGCTTACCTAATAGCAAAAATGATTTTATATATATTCGTTTGTTAACTGTGTTTACCTATTTATTTCCAGGGAATGTGTGGAAGGGAGGTCAACCAACGCTCCGGTTATTAGTATCGGACGTGCCCAAGCACGGTTGGCTGAGTGAGTCGGACGAGCGGCGGTTGAGACCGGGGGCTGAGATTTCTCCGTCACTCCTCTCAAGTGGCACTCAATTGAAATATGTTCACGATGACTCTGAAACAACTTCAGACCAAGTGGGCTTCTCCCTTTGGCTTTGGACAATGACAACAACAAGCATCTCCTCTTCCACGACAGCAATCGTATCAACAAATAATGTTACTTTGATGACAGCCACATCATCCTACTCCTCGTCCTCAGCGGAGGATGGATGGGGAGCCTCGTTGGGAGGAGGGGATGGATTTGTGGACTCATCTACGTGGCTCCTCAACATCACGCTCCCCATCCAAGTCAGCCCAATCAATGACCAGCCTTTCCTTGTTGCAACTCCGAAAATGCCAATTGCAGCCGTAGTTCAGGTAAAGTTGAGTGGGAAGAGAGAGAGGCTTACCACATCACATCACAGCCCATCGAAAAAGCCGAGCTGGGTTGTGATATGATATAATCCATTTTATCTTTTCCAAAAAGGGAAATTAATAAAAAGATGACAATTGCCAATAATGGAGAAAGCATATTTGGCACTTTCTCCTGGGAAATGTCTACATTCATTTCATGCTATATTCATTTATGTATGTACCTCGTGTATCCTTTGCCACCTAAAGACGATAAATCCTTTTAAAAGTGAAATGCCCCTGTCCCTTGTTGCAGGAGCATTGGAGAAAGCTAACAAGGAACGATTTGCTGACAACGGATCCAGATACTCCACCTGCTCACATTGTATACGATGTGGTGAAAATTACACATGGTCGTTTTGTGCTTTTGTCGGATCCTTCCACTGGCTCGGGCTCCTCATCATCTCCAGCGCCTTCTTTGCTTCCCGCAAGCATCAGCTCCCCATCTCACAGGATGATTGGTATAAATGACTTGGATAACGTAAAGGACTACGCTTCTACGACTCGATTTTCCCAGGTAAATTTGGAATGACACATGGTTGATGATAAATTACAGTTTGGGATTGCTCATTCAAGCCTGCCATGTATTTCATCTGATGATAGGATCACATTATCATAATGATCTTTGTTAAAAATGAAAGGGAAACAAATGAGCCCATTTTCAGCAATTTTCTCTCCTGCCCTCCATTCCATTCCGCAAAATGTCACATTTTTGTTCAACTTTCTCTTTCTTTCACAGGCGGACGTTGACGCTGGGAAAGTGCTGCTAATGCATACGGGACCGGTGGCTCCCGTGATTGCGGATTTGAAAGTGTCAGACGGGGAGCATTTCCCTGGATCAATCATTCTCAATGTGCCAGTGCAGCCGCTGACCTTACAGGCTTTGCAGTCCCAGTCAAGCCCCATTAGAATACAGCAAGGGAGCAGTATAATGTCATTGTCGCTGGTAAACCTTCATGCTCACACGAATGGTCACGTAACGAGGCTCAGCTATAATATCACCCGATACCCCCTTCATGGGAAGATACTGCTGAGGGATAGGACTACCACGACTTCCGTATTCTCACATTTTGAACTCCTCAGAGGTATGATATGACGGTTTCTTTTATGAGGGTATTAACCGATATTTTTTGGAACATGACGATTTCATTTGTACTTATTTTCCATTCTCTATATCTACGAACAAGTACCGAGAAATAAAAGTGAAAGTTTGGTGAAAGTAAATAATATTGGGGAAATTCCTATTTTTTACTTTTACCGGAGTATTTGCAATGCTTTATATTTCTAAACATGTTTGCTCAACCTGTTAGGAAAAGATATAGAACTCTCAGGTTAAATCAATGTATTATTTTTCATGAAAATCCAGGGGAGCTGGCCTACGTTCAGACGGACGTCTCTGTGGCCAACGACTCTTTTGAAGTCTCTGCCCACTTTAACGACCCAGAGATCCATCGGGTGTCAACATCCTGGCTTGTCAACGTCGTCTCGGTCCCCCTCCTAAGACGGGTCAAGGAGGTGAACTCGTTTATCAAGGGATTTGCAGTTGGCGGGATCGTGGCTCCCGGCGAAAACGAATTCTCAGCTTCATATGGGATGCGGATCACACTGAACCTGGCCGTGCTGGATGCATCCCCCCTTGCAGTGGTGACCGGTGCTAATCCCCTGTATGAAATCCTCCTGTCTCCTAAATTTGGACAGCTGTACAAAATTACACCTCAGCTCCACTACACGGGAGGCTCCAAGCTTAATTCCAGATATAAACGGGAAGGGGGAGAAGGGAGTAAGGGAGATGAATTAGTGGATGAAAAGGGACAACCTGTAATTTCTCCTGCTGCCATAACAAGCAGCCATGGCCAATGGCCGGGCCGCATAGCCTCCAGATTTTCTCACGAAGATATTCGGCGGGGTGCAATAGTCTACTATCCGGAAATCCAAAGTAATGAAATAATGCCTGGGAGGGGAGCTCAAGCGGATGAGTTTATCTTTAAAGTCCTGGCTCCAGGCGTGCAGCCGGCTATAGGGATCGCCAAATTCAATTTAGGCCCTAATCAATTCTATGATGAGAAACCGCAAATTATCTCGGATGGTTCTACTGACCCAGCCACAAAGCGGTCGAGACCAACGTCAATCCGGGATATTACACTACTTGTCACTCCACACATGACCAAAGACTCGTTAGTTACGATAGGGGTAGTTGTGGTGGGTATTGCCACACTGAGCTTATTTCTTGTTGTGGGGATACGTTGCACTTGCTCAAAGAAGGGGACTGGTCATCGACATCATAACCATAATGGGAGGGGGCAGGACCGGGCTGCTGGTGGCGGCGGTGGAGGAGCAACGGATTCCCAGAGGAGGAGGAGCTCCAATGGGCTCAATAATGGGGGAGCCGATCCCAAAAGCAATGGGATCGGGATTATTGACGCATACGCTCCCTCCACCACTTGTACCATGATTGACACCTGTCAATCAGACTCTGAGGGTGGGCTCAGGTAAATATCCCGTTTCTCTTACATGCTAATCAGCCTAAAATACTAATGTACAAAAAATACCTTTAGTATTTAATGCAGGTTTAAAAACGTATCCTATGTAGTATGTGTATATGTAATCATGCGACTTTCACTTTTGGATAATTACTTTCAACACATTAATTTCGTGTAATATCATATTTGTCTCCTTCTTCTCCTTCCCTTTCCCATTAGGTAATATTATCCTCATTTCAGACAATTTACTTAACTCAATGTCATAACTTGGTAATGAAATCTTTTGACTTTAAAAACGCCCTGACGTGTTAATTAATTTTGACTTTTCCTCAAATACATTTCCCTTTTACAATTTGCTACTAATCAACTCGTGTATTTTTTATTATTGTGTATATAAAAATCCCCACTACTACTACTAATTGACTGACGTGGTTTTGGTCCTTTCAGCGTTGAAAGGATATCAAGTGAGTATACAAAAAAATATCTACAACAAAATAATATTCATTTTTGCACCATCGCCAATAAAAACAAAAACTTTTTTCTCTCTAAAATTACTGTTTTTTATATTTTTCTTAAATTTTGATCTTGTTTGTTGTGGCTGAGGAAGCAAGAAGTTAACCACACTCTTTTGCTTTGACTTTCTTTCAATCACACTCTACAAGATTTACAAAGTTCTAAGATTTTTTCTCCAATTGAACTCTATTTTCGAAAAATTATATATGGCAGGAGCTTTCTCCGGAAGTATTTTTGCATCATGAAATTTTATTTAACTTTTTTATATGTTAATCTATATTTTGAATTTACCTACACCTTTTTCTACTAACAACCCACAAAAATGTCCTCAAGACGAACAACTTGTAATAACCTGTCTCTCTTTTTCTGTGTCTCTCTGAATCTGTCCATCTGTTACAATACAGTCAAATGGAATGAACGTTACATACATTTACAGCATTTGGATGTTGGAGTAAAAAGTATGAATGACAAATGTGTTGATTCTTGGTTCTGGAGAAAGTTAAATTGTACGATATGTGACTGACTGACTTGGATGAATGAGAAAGTTTGCATTGTAGCTTGGCGAGAAAAACAACATGCCTGTTTTATATATAATTTAGTTCTCCTTCTAGGCACAGTCTCTGTGTAAGTATCTAGTACTTAAACTACACGTTCCCGATAGCGTGGTTAATTAGCAAAGTATTACTGCCAATTAAGTATATAGAAAAAAACCATACAGTAGACTAGAATGATAGAATTACAGCTTTAATTATGGGTAGCTGAACAGTGCACATAAATATATAACTTTCATACGTACTTATTTCTTGCAAATGCATAGTACGCCCAATTGGCTAGAACCATTTTAACCAGCCAGGTTTTAATGGTTTTTGCCACCCAAATTCAGGTGGCAAAATTGGCAGGCCTGGCAAGTAACATGTTATAGGGTACCCCCTCAACGCCCTAGTGGTTATAACCATTTTAGCCAGCCAGGCTAAAATGGTTTAAACCACCCCAAAATGGGGTGGCTCATGGCAATTAGGCGTACTATGTGCAAATGTATTCAAATGCAAGAGCAAAAAATGCTCTCCCGTTCTCTCTGTCTTACTTCTCTTTCTCTCTCTATCTATCTCTCTACCATTTTGAATGAAAAGGGTTGATTTGCTAAAATTGCTAAATAATGAAAATTAATGATCCATTGCAGGCCTCTAATGATGTCCCCACTTTCACCCAGAAGCGGCTCCCGACACAAAACATGCACCTCCCGGACCGGAACCATAGCTTCGGATTCGGGCTCCTGGACCAGCTCCGGCCTTCGAAATGAGATCCCAACACCATCTATCCCCCAATGTAGGGTGACGCCGCTTTGCAACTCCTCCGACTCGGGGGGCTACTCTACCGGCAATTCCCTCCTCATGTGCCCATTGCTCCCTCCTGGACCCATTTGTGATACTTTCTCTCCACTGCCGGAAGAGCTGGATCCTCCGGAGCCCTACGGATTCAGCTATGGATCCCTACCCCCACCACTTGATATCCGAGACTGTCGAGAGGAGGAGACTGTTTTCATGGACTTTCCTCACCACTCCACTTCCACCTCTACCAATACTACTAGCACAACCTTAGGAGGAACGCTGAAGCCTTCAAGTCTTAGGAATAGTAATGTTAATAATGTTAGCACGATGACGCTCCCGCATCCCGCTGGACATCATCATCGAAATAGTCATCATCATGTCACTCAAGGTACAAATACCCCCGTGACCGGAGGGAGCATCATGGGATCCAGCAGTTGTAATTTGTCCACCACTGGTGGCTGTCCAGGCAATAACAATATGCAACCAACGAGTGGTGGAAATGCCAATCTTGGTCAGCAAAACCTGACTGTTGGAACGCTCAGGAGACAGCAGCAAGGGAAGAATCAGTATTGGGTGTGAAATATAATTAACTAGAGTAGATAGTTATACTTGTCGGTATATGAACGTTTCCGCTTCTCATGTATAAAATCTATATCTATTACATATATTATATAACTTACTATGCACATCATATTTAATGTATTAAAGCAAAACTTTAAATACATACATACATGTACCTTACATAAGCTACTTTATTACTTACAACATTTTTTAAAGATAATCATTCGAAATAGAATTAAGTACATGGGTCATACGTGTAACCAACAAAATATTCTCAACTTTCTATCTTGTACTGTTACATTTATATAAAAACAACTTTGTAATATATAACCTTTCAATTACTAAATATTACATATATGTTAAGATTCCAATTTTAAATCTAAATCGGAATTCGGGATTCCAGTTGTATTCAAACGTTTAAATATGTACGTACTTATATGTAAAATGGGAATTCACTTTGATGGATGTAGATTTGTGTAAAACAGGATACCTTATTTATTAGAATCGGATTAAGTAATGAGACTATCATCTAGAATATAATATAATGTAGAACACCTAATTGTTTTAGACGAGATTAAGTTTTGAAGTTTCACCGATGGAAACTTACATAGGCATAGATAGCCAAGTAGTGTAGTAATATGGATTGTTTCGTAATTCATTAGGAAATTGAATTCACAGCACACATATAGCCATAGCCATAGACTAAAATTAACCCTTTCACTTGTGCAATTTATATACATATTTGTGAATGGAAGGTGTTCTCACTTACTGTAATCCGTACATGGTATAAAAAAGATGTTGATTTATTGGTGTTGGAAAAAATGAAATGGTTCTATTTAGATAATTATGCCATGTAACAGAATACATAATTTAGGTTGATAGAGGTAAATATAGTACTTGTTATATTATATCCTGAATGTACCATCTACAAATATATATTATTTAGGTAGTTACATTTATATAATCTTCGAGATACATATAAAACAACAAGATCTTCATCCAAAAAATTTAATAAAACTTTGTTTACCATTTTATTGTGAAATAATTAGATAGATATGGCTAGGAATAGCCATAATTCATATCGAGCAAAAAATTCTATATTGCTTTTGTACAAACTGCTAACATTAATAAAGATTTCGTCTTACTGCAAAATTCGAAACTTATTAAAGAACATCCTTTGTAATTGAAGACAATTATTTTTATCTAACAATTTTTCTTTGTAAAAATTGGTAAGAAAAATTTATTGGAGGTCGTCAACATTTCTTAAAGAACAATTTGATCTGCTTTCACCACTCTCGTAGACATGATGTAACCGACCCTCATCCAAACAAATGTTTCATAACCAACAAAACCGACATGTGTATTCCAGGTAATGACAATGAACCCAATTCAACTTCCTCACGTTCCTCCTCTCTTCCTCAAATCATCATATAAATATTTAGCGAAAGTTGCTAAAAGGGCTGTGCTCCGCTGTGTCGGTGTGGTCAAGCCAAAAAGCCAAAGCACTTAAGCCATTATCACCACCTCATCCTCTAACCATTAAAGAAACCATGGGTCATAATCCTTCTCTACCGGCCGACCATCATCCCAGAGATTAGAAGGAGCAAGGAGATGATGAAAAAAAGCGGAAATGGTAATAAGCGCATGGGCTTTGCTCTAATGGGCGGGGTTCAAATATTTGATGTCTTCTCATTCTCATCTCAACATCATATCAGCATATTTCATATATGGCTTCCTTCCCTCTAACCCCAAAGTCAATAATTCGTCGGTTGTAGGCCATATATAGCGAAAAATAGTGGGAAAGGATCATGAACTCCCTGGTCTGGTCGATTCGGAGACTATATTGCTACATATTTTTATTACCATCATGCGTTTTACCTGGTTATTCACTTTAAGTAACACATGGTCTGGTCTTCTGGTCCATCGGCATATTCTCCCCAAAAAATTGTTTGATAACTGTAACATAACATGGAACATTCATTCATATGGAAAACTTTTTAGCTTTTCCCCATCATCACACAAAGGAAAATGTTCCGAAAATAATATTGTTGAGGAAAACTAGCCATGATAAACTCCCCAATATTACATTACGATATAACTTGGGTTGGGTGGGATGATGTGATGTGGTTGGCTTTGGTTGAGGGAAACACGGAAATGAAGCACTATCTATGTTGAACAATTCCATGTCCCTAGCTCTACTACCAGTCATAGCTTATTAAATGATGGCCATTTTCAACACACACCCTTTCATCTTTTAATATTAAATGCATTAAAGGTTTTCGGGCTTATTTCGTAACAAGCAAAAAGTGATCCAATCCAGGTTATGCATCAGTACATACCTTAATATACAGAGCGCCAGCCAAGCCAACAAAGAAAGAAAATGTACCTATTTGATCGGGTTCATGGAAGGAGAAAAAATTGTAATGCAAATATGTATCTCTATACATCATCTTCACAACTTGGAGCCACTGGCTGGGCTTGGCTTCAAACGACAGATCTATCTCTCTCTGAAGTGAAAGCAGTGGAGTATCATCATCATATCTTCACAAAACTGGAAACTAACAACTAACGCAACATTACATTTGGGAGGGGAGACGCATACTTCCGGCTGAATCTGGTTGATGTTTGCAGTTCCCTGAGTCTCATGAGTTTCTAACTAAACTCCCTCCTCCATAGTTCCGAATTGCGAGTATCGTAATACAAGTTTGCTACAGAAAAGTTTTCTCTCTCTCCATCACTGTTACACATTTGGAGGGGGAAGGTATCAAAGTGAAATTAACGAAGGATTTATGTAACATTGCGTCAGAGAGGGAATAATATTTTTTTCTGAGGAAAAGTTCACGAAACATAAATGCCCATAAATAAAAGAGAAATAATTGCAAAAAGTGTTTTCGCCTACGTAAGATTTTTGTTATGTGACTGCGTCAATGGATCATTATTCTTATTGACAAATGAATTGCAAGTTTTCAAAGTAATAAATAATCCATATTTTATATATTTTCGCAAATGTGCAAGTCCGGTTTTGATCCTTGTTTTCTTTAAGAAAATTTGGGATGGGGTTGGTTGGGGAAAAGTTTTAAAATGCGCAAAGTGTCTGTACATCTTACAAAAAGTTTGGAGAGGCAGGTCCTAAATCCAAGTGAAAATTATATTCAAAATTCAAATTGAATTTGCACCATTTTGCTTATTCTGTATGCAAAGAGAAATATAATAGGTTAGTAGTAGGGGGAAAATACTTTCATATGAAATGAGGTCTCTCCTGTACATTATGCAAAAAGTGAAAGTCGGTTGGCTGGTCTGGGTTAGAATGACTCTTGTGAAGGAAGACTAACTCGACGTGCCACGCTTCAAACGTTCAAACAATTCACTCCTTGTCAATTTATCGGTTCTCGGGCTTAAGTTGAAAAAGCTACGGAGGAATAAAAGTCTCAAAAGCATTATTTCTCGTGAAAAGAAATTTTCTCCCGTTTTCTTTCATGCTGAACTGTTGCTCCAGGGAAATGCTCTTGTATGATCATCATCATCATCGTCACTATCATCATCTTTGCATTTTGTGAATGTAAATGTGAAAGCAATCTCTCTGTTCTCCGACGACTTCATCCTTTCTTCCCATTAATTCATTTTGTTCACTCTATCATTCTCCTCCCCGTGCTTTTTATTATAATGTTAATGGAACTATTTGAGCGAAGTAGTATGCTCTCTGCACTCTTGAATAAACTTTGAATAGATTTGCAATTTTACTTTTTCATTATTTTCCCTTTGCCTTAAAGTAAACAATGACAGTACAATGACGATATTCTGAACAATGAACTGGGAGATGAGATCCTTCTTACTTAAATGTTTCATGTGAATTAAATTAAATGAGATACAGGAAGGGGAACAATAGCAATTATTATTCTATGTAGTTTGGAGAAGTTTAAGTAAATATTATTTAAGCAGGTTTCAAACTAAAATCCTGGGCCTGCCATAGTGCGCAATACAACTTTAAGAGTTAATTTGGAACGCAAATATCAACCTACAGAATGGGAAATAAAATAGTCACATTTACGGAGGAGCAGCTGGAAGACTACCAGGTCCATAATTATTAATTTTGGCTAATCCTTTTGAAATAGACTAACAGATTATTCATCATAGCCCAAGAAAAATTTACTATAACTCAAAATGTAATAATTAGTTACATCAATTGGTATAATAAATATGCATTTCTTCATTTTGGTTTTATCATTTATTTTGTTCTGGTTGTAGGATTGCACCTTCTTTACGCGGAAGGAGATTTTAAGGTGGGTGTAAATATAATTACTTATTTTAATTAAAGTAAGAGAAGCTACTCTTATACTGAGCATGGATGACATTTTCTAGCAATATAGTGAATTTCCTTTTTGCACTTACAAGCTGTGGACGATGTTGCAAAGTTCATGAAAAAATATAAGCCTTCTGGGATTTATGTGTCAACTACGAAGAAAGATTATGCCGAACGCAGAAAAGATCTTCGACTAAAGAGTTGCTAGCTCAGCAGTTACCCCATTCAGCGAAAAAGTATTTATCCGGGTAACAATCGGTCATGATGTAGAATAAAAATGAAAGGGAGGAAGGATAAAGTTTCGCATAGAAAGGCATTCACTCTTACATTGACTTGGCTTGGCACTTTTGACGGGCAGCAAGGTCTTCTTGGCATAAAAATATGATGGAACATCGAACAAGCATAATACGAAGTAAGTTGGGGTAGCAGCAGAACCGTCAATATGATTTCGATACATATTTTGTGAAGGAAAGTTTTCATCCTTTTTATACATTTTAACCAGGGATAGTTTTCACCAGAACCAGCACTGTATATACCTATTTGCCTAGATTACATTCTGGTAAGACAAGGGATATTTAAGTTAAGTAGATTTGATCGGCCTTGTCTCAATAAATTAATGACATGAGCTTAACACGGGAACAAACATGAAGACTTTCACTCTTATCGTACATGGGTTGATTCAAAGATGTGATGAAACATGTAAGTCATTTTCTGACGAGGAGGGACTCGACCCAAACCAGACCAGCAAAGATAATAAATAGCGCATGAATTGGTTTAATTCTCCCTGTCGGCAAAATCACCAACAACCCAAATCATAAGAGTAAAAGTAACTTTGCAACGTGAGATAGAGATATGGCAAGCTACGCAGATGTCCACTGACATGAGTAGTTCCTCCCAGACCTTGTAAGAATTAGTGTTAACGGTGATTGGAATGACAATTGGCACATTCTGAACCCCGGACCCAAGCAATAATGAAGGTAAATACGTAGATGGGCATGTCCACAGTCCAAGCAGTGTCTGAAATTCCCTTGTTTAATTCCTAATTGGCAGAGTGTTTAAGAAGTTCCGTGAGCTGAATCCAAACATCGTCCCAAGGACAATGACGGCTAATGAGCCTTGTACTGTGAGGGTGCCTATAGACGTGGTCGCGAAAATGCCGGAGCTGAAGGTGAGTCAAAATAATCTCAAAATACCAATGGAATGGATTGTAATGGCCATATACCTATGTTAATAATTCAGATTTTAATGGGCTCCGGCTCCCATCTAATAAAAGGATAAATGGATATTCGTTCATGAATGCATTTGCAAAATTAAATTGTTGGCTCTTCGTTAATATTTGTTGTAATGTGTTTATCCTCCACCGAAACAACAGGAAAATCCATTTCGTGAGCGGATCTGCACGGTATTCTCCCGAGACGGACATGGAATCAGTTTCGAAGATTTTCTTGACCTATTTTCCGCCTTCTCTGAGCATGCCCCCAGGGACATAAAAGTTCATTACGCTTTCCGGATTTACGGTAGGGATTGGGTTTGCAACTTTCACATTGATTTTTTTGTGTGCAGACGTGAACTATTATTTGAGCATTTGAAATGCGTAAATAAATACTTCGTAAATATCCATGCAGATTTTGACGGAGATCAATTCCTGGGAACTTCTGATCTGGAAAAAACATTGCAACTTTTGACTCGTGATGAGCTAATGCAGGATGAGCTAAGCATAGTCAGTAACAAGGTAAGGATTCGCAAAAGCGGTTTTAGAGTTAATTTTGATACATATTTTGATAACCACCATTCCAAAGCAAAGTGTGATGGCCTCCGCTCATACACTGCGTACTAGAGCTTGCAATTCTCGGAAAATATAATTTCCATAAACCCAAAGCGAAATACTTAAATAAATTGCATCCCTCCCCGACATATTATAATATATTCAAAGTGGCTCGAAATGACAATTTCTAAGAACACAAACCCCATTTCGCTCCCAGCAAAGAATCTCATCAATGCTCGTACAATGCAGGATCATGATGATGACGATGACGATGACGATGATGAGTTGGGTTGAGTGAACATTTTCAGAATATGAATATACTCATCTCTCTTCATCCTTGTTTCTTGTTGGGACTGAGCTGGGCAAAGCCATTTCCATTAAGCTTGTCTTCAATTGCCCCGGTGAAAGTAGATGAGGGCTTGAGGACTGCCTTTTATGTGGACTTTCTTTGTGGAAAAGTAGTGGATGGAAAATTGCTTCCAGTTTATGATCACAAGAGAATAAATGGTCAAACATCTATAAGCTTTACGCACAGGTGCATCCGGATATGATGATACGAGACAAAAAATACTGCGGCTGTGGTCATAAAAATAGCTTAACCGATCGCTGATGGCTTATGTACGGGAATAAAAACTTTGATATTGATATAAAACTGCCATGGTATGGTTGACAACTGGAAAGTGATCCCTCGAAATTGATCTACATCTGTCACCCACGTAGTTTGAAACATGCCATATTAGTCTCGCTAACATGGGATCGCATTGCCATAATAAACGAGAATCCACCTCGGACAACATACAATTTACTTTTCCCTTTTCGGTTCCCTCCTATAGCTGCGTAACGAAACATATTTTATTTTGACTGAAGCAAATGTCTTTGCAATTTATAAAAGTGTAGAAAATCGATTAATGACTAGAATAGTAGTGTTAAAGTGTAATTTATACCATCATTATCACAAACTCGTAAATTCCATTGTTTTTTTTTTTACTTTGGATTTGTATAGATCCTGGAGGAAGCAGATGTGGATGACGATGGAAAACTCGCCTTCTCTGAATTTGAGCATGTAATTACTCGAGCACCGGACTTCCTCACAACATTCCATATACGAATCTAGAAAAATCATTATCCCAGAGAAAAATATAATTAAAGCTTGTTCCTACATACTACATAGTTTTCCCTTCCTGTAAACTCTGATGATATGCTATAGCTCTCACGAGAAACAATGAAAGCAAAAAATGCGGATGGAACGGCAGATTTGAGGTTCTCCAAGTATGTTAGTCTACTAGTCATCATAAGTGTAGGAACTTTTTAATAAAATATGCACATTCAACGGCACCAATTCATCAGCCTTCAAGCTTTAGCCTTATTTTTTAACTTATGATATGTATTGCATTCCTTGAGGTTTATTATGTTAATTCATTGCATTTGTTTGTTCTGTCTACTGTTCTCGAATGTAGAGGGTGACATGATAAGGGTAAACTTATTGGCAAATTGCAAATCTAATTCTATTTGTTTTCGCAATAAATCCAAATGTATTTTCATCAATTTAATATCTACATTTTGCAACACAGCAAAGTGAAAGTTGTTTTTGAAACTTACACTCTTATCTCTTAAAATTACAAATCATGAGTCATGGTCATAATCAAGTGTATAGATGTTAGATATACTTTGTTAGAGATAGACTGTGAATCATAATAATATAAGCGATGCATAAGTTACAAGATATCGGGGCAAGATGACACATGGCGGCATGTCTTGTCTGAATAACAGTCCACAAGAGCTCATTTACATATTGCAGCATAAATATGATATACCACATCAACTATTTCTGAATGACTGTGTGGTCTAGAGGTTAAGGCACTCGCATGCATAAATAAGCAAGTTCAATTCACGTCTGTATTATAAAATCAGAATGTTCATAATAAGATATTGCAGCACGCTGTGACCCGGCCGCTTAATTGCTTCCGGGCGGGGTCATTGCAATTATACTGTTGGAAGCAATCGAATCGCCATAACCGCTGTAGTTTGTGAGAGACCCAGGTTCGATTCCTAGCACAGTCCAATTTTTTGCATGTTAATGTTGCAGACTGTAGTTCTTGTCATATTATTTTTGCCGGTTACATGCCATGTTGATTAAGAAAATTTGAATCTTAATGTAATTCCAATTCATGTTTGTATACAATTTCATAATCTTCATATATGTCAATGCACGCACTAATAAATAGATCTCAGTAATCCAATTTTTTAATTGACCAACTGCCAACTGTCCAAAATGAATCATGCTCTCAAATTTTGATACAACTTGAGCGGTACTTCATAATTCACTGTTCCATGTCCAATTAAGAGTTGTTGAATTGCCAGCAAAATGGAGTCAGGGCCTTTCCTTGAATTTCAAAAACATTGGAGTAGTCATAAATTCTGTATTACTAATGACCAGTAGAAATGATGGCGATACAATCCTGATGTTTGAGTGACTGGCTATATTGCATTGTTTCCAATAAAAATACAACTTCCAGCATGACAAGGAACATCCCCCTAGGGCATATCCAGTCCGCATTCATGTACTGCGTACTTGTTTCTCCTCCTAGTCGAGTCCAACCACGTCCACGTATATTTCCAATCCAAGCAATTAATGTGAAAAGGCCGTCCAAGGGAATTGACATGAAGGGGGAAGACGTTCAATAAATCACTGTATGAAGAATTGGAACTTTCTCTTCCTTCCTTCTACTCTATGAATATACGTCCCTGGAACAAATGATGAATGATATGGTAAGAAGAAGGTGAGGAGGTAAAAGGGAATGGAAGGATCGATACTCAGGATCTCGTTAAAAGTGGTGCAGCTGCCATGCCATGGCTTGCTAGAAATTATAGAGCCTAGAACCATACCAAAGGATTCAACTACTTACCAAGGAGAAAGCTCTCTCCCAAGCAAAGATTCAAAAAGATGCGTATAACATAACTTACTTTAGATATCATCTTATATCTCCTTGTCCACTTTTGTGCAAATGGGGCATGCATGAGATCTCCAAAAGAAAATAATTTAGGTAGATAAAAAAAGCCTCAACAGCTATCATTCAGGAAATAGCTAGAAAAACTGCTCTTTTTTCTACTGTAACGCCACCACCACCACCACCATCATCATCATCATTATAAAAAATAGACATCAACCATACCCCGGGAGTGTGTTCCACGGACATGTTCATATATAATGATCTAGTTACTCGAAAAAAATTTCCATGTTTTTCTCAAAATAGCTCACTATTAAGTTCAGTTTAGTATACAGTCTGTACACAAAAGGCTCCTGAGAGCATTTTGAATTATCACATGCATGCACGTAAGCAACAGGAGGAATAACCACAGGTGTCGTGTGTTGTCTGCTGTGTGTGGATGGGGGTTGTGAGAAGACTCGAGCGAAGTACTTTCATCATTATCCTCAGATCTCGAAATTAAAAAATAATTTAGGGGAAGGATCATCCAACCCAAACTCAACCCACGTCAAAAAGAAAATTGAGTGAAAGTGGAGCTGAAAGAAAGGACTATCCAATAAAGTAAAGTAGAATCTCTCTTGAAATTGCTGGATATGCATCATCATCATCGCCATCACCATCATTATCATCACATCATCCCAAGACTACATGCCTAGTTCTTATATCAAGTTACCCATGAATGAGTGAAAGCACTTTTGACAGATCATCATTATCATTATCGCTTCGCTTCTTCATCATTCATTGCGTCGATTGTTCGAAGGGATGAGCTAAAACTAAATGTGAAACTGTAACATATAATTTATATATAGGGCTTCCTTTCACTGCGTATTTTATACTTGATGAAAGGAGCAAACTAGTTTTCTTACTTGAAGCTTTCCAAGAGATAAAATGTAGCAAGCAAATACAAAAATAAAAAAGTAATTTGGGTAGTTTTTTTTTTTGGATAGAGGAAGAACTATTCATCTCATCTAGACCTCAATTTCTTCACTCTTTTTCTTACTTTTGCACACCTTTGTTGGGTTGATCACATCTTAAGGAATTTATCATCATCGTCATCAATATCATGTTTTAGGGTAGATTGACTGGAACAAAGATTCATTTCATATCTGATCCGATATACTTTTTAAGGTAGGTCTAAATCCTAAACGATGATGATGAGTCAGTCAGAGGTCATATTTATGTAGGAAAATAAAGTTAGCTAAGCATAAAATAAATTCGGAAGGAGCAGATCATTATTTTAGATTCATTTCATATACTTTGGAAGAGAAAGTAAAGAGCATTATATCTATATTAAGCTTTTTATGTGCCTTAAAGATAATCATTATAGGGTAAGGAACTGCCTTTTTCTCTTTAATAATATATATAATAGCCATAGCATAGCATCACCATGTCATAGTCCTCCTTCTAGATAAGGATAAAGATTCATTCATTCCTCCATTCCATCATCCTCCCATTTTTTGTCGACATCGACATCAACTCGACATACCAGAGACCACAATCGTTTAACCCATTTTGAATGACTTTCTCCCTCCCTCCCTCCCTCTGCCTTAGTCAGTTGTAGTAATAATAGAATGGAATCATTACCATCATTCTTCCCCATCATCGTTTTCCATCATTATGGAAAATTTTCAACCACAGCGAAAAAAAGTGGATCAGCCTCAGCAACCCAACATCATCGCTCCATCACTGAACCGGGATATAAAAGTATGGATGCTGATGATATGGTGGTGGTGGTGATGGTGATGGTGGGTGAAAGTGAATGGGTTGAAATGGCGATGATCATGATGATGACGATGACTCCCCAGTTATTGAATGGAAAGTTGAAGGCAGACAGAGGCACGTCAAGCATATAGACAAAAGCATGAGATAACTTCCTCCCCATCGCTATTCCAACTGCCTCCTTAGATCGCTCCTCGCTTTCTCCCTCACTTGACTCAACTCAGAACAACAAATTCCATTGATGGGTTGTTGGACTTGGGATTGGGTTGGGACGTAGTTGTAGGAGTAGGCATACGATTATATTACTTTGATGACACTTTTTTTCTTCCCTCAACTTGGCAAAACTTTTTTTCTCTCTCCACCAGTAAGAGAGAATCATTCAAAGACCTGCTATTTGAACTGGATTTGCCATCTAAAACTAAGTAAGCCTGGAAAAAAACTGGGAGAAAAGGGTACCATACCATATCCCATATTCCAATGGAATGGAAAGTGCAAGTTTTTGGTCTGTCATGCATGGAACGTGTTGCTGTCATAGTTTATCTTGGAGCGAGATCATCATGTGTTTGCTCCCCCCTCTCGTATAATATTATGGAGTAAGTAGATTCATTTGCTATAAAAAAATAAGAGTTGAAAAAATATGTATGGAGCGGGGGAATTAATGCCATATAAAAAGGTGGGCGTTTTTCCCTTGTAGTGAGTCGCAGTTAGTAAATATCAGTCCATCCAAACCAAACGCAGTCAAGCCAGGCACAGAGCCACACACACATACAAAATAGAGTTGTTAAAAGCATCGGGTTTAGTTTTTCACTTAAGGGCATATCATTTTCACTTTCACCAGATATGTGCTTTTTTTTAGAAAAAAAGTTGTAGGCTATGGCTATGGTGTGGATGGATGTAATCCTATAGATATGTAATATGAGTATAGTTGAACTAATAAAGAGGGGCCACACCCGCTCCTATTTCTTTGTGTTCCTTATAAGAGTCATAGTCAGATAGAAGGGATGATGCTGAGATGTATGTATATGGTATCACATCATGATGATGACAATGAAAGCAAGCAGAACCTTCGTTTGATATATCCTTTATTTTATCCATCTCATAGTTCTCATTAGTGTTCGAACTCGAAGGTAGGCACATTTTGTTGTAATTAGAAAGTTGTGCAGATTATCACATTCGCTGGACCATGTATGTTTTTGAGCTTTGGACACAAAGGTCTCCCCTCCGATGTATGTATTCAGTAGTATGTATTGAATATTATGCTATTTATTTTAGATTTTAGTTATCACATCAGCTCAGATTTCACATCCATGAATTTCATGATGTATTTTGATATGATATGGTGAAAGCAGCCGCAGCATCGGAGGAATTTAACCATGACATATTTGTAGGTATGTATGCTTCACTGAACTGAATTGTGTTGAAATAGCAATCATTAGAAACGTCATAATATGTATGTTGGTATTTGATCTCATGTTCATCTTGCTTGCTTTCACCTTGAATTACAGATGAGGATGCTTTCATACATGTGAAACCCTGTTCAGTTTAGGACGAACAATCCGACGGATGAGAAAGGCTATAAATCTTTGCCAAGGTCTGACTACGAAGCATAGACTATGAATTATAATGGCGTCGATGCTTGCATGTACTGTAATCTAAATTATAATTTTGATCTTTGATCCTCCTCTTGTCATCCGATCTGGTTCGAAAGCAATACCAATCCAGGTCACAAGGAGAACTACATTTATAAAAAAATATATAAAAATTAATTAAAAAATAAGGATAGGAGACCGCGAACATACAGACAGACAAAAATCATAACTACACTTTCAGCTCCGTAATACCTAATTAGTAATTACATATAGTATGCACTTATTGATAGTCCTAGTCTGATATGACTCTGACCTGACCTTCCTAGTCTTCATATTTTGTTGCGAAATTAATGCTCACAGATTATTTTTGAAAATGATTTTTAATTCTATAAAATTAGTTTGAAAATCTGATACATTTCATGCACGCATGTGAACCGCGGAGACAAATTAGTCTAACACTGAACTGATTTGGAAATGGAAATTCATAAAAATAATTTTGATATTATTAAATTTTGATATTTGAGAAACAAAATGATATTTTTACTAATACTCATCCATTCGTAGGATTCCAGCCAATTTTTGGAATTGGAAGTAAAATCGATTCATCAATCCTCATATTTAACTTCGACCATTCTACCCTGATCGTAATAAAAGTTTGCCAGGTACATATTTCGACATATGTATAGATATGAATTGAAGTCCATTTTCATATTTGAGTGTGGGGTATTATGAGAAATATCATTCTCCGCTCAAGTATTTCTTGCATTATCTACACGAGGAAATAAATCTCTCTTACCTAATATAAGCCATTTTTCTTATCGAGAAAGTCTAGTATTTTGGGTGGGTGTATAGGACAGGAAATGTGAATGGAATATGATCGATCTTTTCCAGATTTGAGCACCAATAAATGGAGTGGCTTGGGCTTGGATAGTGTATGTGGATGTATCAATGACACACTTTTCCCTTCCTTGAGTAGTCTCCATTCTTGGCCAACTCTCTCTCTCTTTCCAACAACTTTCCCTTCATCGGTGAGTGGATCGGAAATCTTCTGTCACGAATCCAATGGTCACACAATCACAAAGAGGAAAGTTACCATTTTAAGACTGATTTCAAGGAAATATATCCCAATCCATTCGATATTGTATAAGAGCTTCATTGACTTACCACAGACTAAAAAGACCGCCACAGCATGGAGCCATGAGGGGGATGTTTACGCTGATGTTGCGACTGAACTGGAAAATCTTAAAAGAAATGTTTACAAGAAGTCTCCAAAGTTGCTTCGGCCCAGTCAGTAATTGTAGGTGACGTGCCAGATTTATGATCCACATCAAATTCCGACATTTTGGATGGATACTTTTGTTTACTTGGACGTGTTTACTTGTATGGTATGGAATGATCATGATGTGACCACATCCGCTGAGAACACTATCAAAACCGCCACCCAAGTAGGTCATCATCCAGATCTTGATATATGAAGCATATCATTTGGGGGTGGGGCCACTTCGAGAATTAGTAATGGACTGACCGTCTCGGATCCGACGTTTTTATGTCAATTCAATTGTCCAACAACTTTGGAATGACTAGATATGATTAATAAGTTGTTGCTTTCATGGATTCGTAAATAAATCACGGAGTTCCTTTGTAAATATATTGATTTTATTGTTAGCATTACAAAACTAAAGTTAAACAGTTAAAGTATAATAATATGGAATGTCATATGTATTTGAAGTGTAAACTATTCAACTATATTTATTTTAAACTATCCGATCCAAAATTAATTCCTTAGATGAGAAGAATGACGGGTCAATGTCAGATTTTAATGAGACGTTTGCTAATTACGATAAACAAAATAAATACAAACAGATTATTACAGAACTTGTTGGAAGAGTACTACAGCTATGTTAAACATTTCCTTTCTAGTAAAAAACCAGGGGTCCTACTATGAGCCAACGCAATCGATAAATAACAAATTTGCCACATCCCCACATACCGGGTTAAGCTCCCCAGAAAAACCGAAAGTAAGTAAAACGGAGAAAGATTAAAAACAATCTAATGTTAAACACGGTAAAATTCTGCACCTTCAAAATCTGATCAACATTTAAATATTTCATTCATTATTACTCTCACATCATCACATCGCACTTTACTATTCTAGCTCAAACATTAACTCGACTTAATGAATTAAAAATTAAACTACTACCTAATTATATTTGACGTATTTATCTCTTCTTATTAACTTATTACTCCCTCCTTGCCCCAGAAACTCCTCCTCGAAACAACACAGAATCACAACAGGATATATATTCATATGTATAAAAACAGCCTCGCCTCATTTACTAGTAGTGTTCGTGGCTGTGACTGCCCATGTCACAATTCGTCCTCTTTTGCAACAATTAATATTATTACTTTATATCGTATTAACATACTCCTGTCAGCAATCACACCAAAAATGATCACCTTGCAAAATATTGCAACTATCGCCATGAAATTGATTGAATTGAATGAAGATTGGATTGGAGCGTATCAAATTCGTAACAAGGTAGATAGGTACCATGACCAAGTATAACGAATGTATTATGCAATATTATGATGTATACCTTACAATTAGGATGAACAACAATTTCGAATTCGAATCATAGATATATTTGTAGTTTAACTTACGATTAGATATACTTATGTAGGTCATGTACTCTTGTTTTTATCTCTGGATATTTACGTATAAATTGCGATTGCTATACAGTATTTAATTATTATCATATCATCTTAAACTTACCTATTAATAACGCATAATAAGTGTTCCAATATCCAATGGTCAGACAAAATTGACTAGTAAAGTTTTCCTTAAAAGTTCGTTGATGAAGAAAGTGATGTTTTAATCAACACGAATCATGATGATAAGAAGATCTTAAAATTAGATAAGCAAAGTGAAGTTTTAGACATTAAGTTATGTAACCTAAGTATGAATAGTAGTTTTCAATAGTACGCTGCGTATATAATCTTCTGTATTTACATTATTGTTTTACATTACAACTTCACCTATCTACAGTATACCATATACCTGAATTTTAATTAACTATGATATCTCTAGCAAGTATACTTTTCAAACTGGAATTGAATCGATTACATTTATTCCAAATTTCCAATACTAACGCTAAGATTTTTTTAAAATTTAATTACGAAATTAATGTATCAGAGTATTACAGATAATCCAACCCAATGAACTCTTCCGCTGATTGATCGACCATTTGTTCCATTTCTATCTAAATCTAATGATTCAATGATTTATATATAGATGGAACATAAAATTATTATTTTTTTCTATAAACTATCCTAACCTTTCTTCATCATACATTTAAGCGTCGTCGACATGGCTGTCTTGGCGGTGGAGGTCAACCACTGGTAGTGAATAGCTGTCATAATCCGGTGAATGAAATATCCCCTCTCATTCATTCAATAAAACCTTTTCTGTTCATGAAACCTTTTTGAAGAAGGAGAGGACGATCAAGATGAATATGACGATGATTATGATGATGATGAGCCCATTACACATAGACTTTCTCCGTCGCTGCTTTCCTTTCTTCACAAAACGGTCATCACTCAATGAAAAATTGTTTAGGAAAGTCAGGCGATTAAGGGAGGAACGAGTGGTAAGTGGAGTGTTGGGGCTACATAATTAATTACACATGTCTCATCCGTTTCCATTCTTCAAGTGGAACTCTGTTCATGTTCATGCTTTCCTCATAATCTTCAACATGAAAAATAAATATCCCACTTGGGCCGTACTTAAGATTTGTACTGTGTTGAATTGTGCGGGGTCGTTAATAATGCTTTACTTTCTTTCTCTCAGAGAGGGTTTAAGGATTGTTGTATTCTTCAGGTTGGTTGTAAGAAACAAACTGGTCAAACTGAGACTCGGCATCATCATCATCATCATCATCATGGTTTAATCATCAAGTTTAAGGGAAAATGTGGCAATATTTGCGAGGAAGGAGGAAGCACTGTTGAAGTTGAAGTAGCAGTGATTAAATTTCGATGCTCCGAAGGCCTACTCTTCCCCTCTCCCATTCTCTGTAATGATAATGATGTTGATGGCGCTGATGTTGCTTCTGCCCGTTATTCTGTTGCTCCTCATGATGCTGCAAATGGGGCTGGCCAGGAGGCGGGTTGAACTTAAATTCTTTGTGATGATGGCGATGGTAGCCCATTACGGAAGGAGGAGTAGCATCAGTCGATACAGGCACTGATTGAGCGAGTATTGTATCATGTCCCACCACTGTGTGCTCTGCTTTCTCTTTTGGCAACTCACCAACATGGTTGGAAGTGAAAGTAGGGGAATCTCCAGCCTTTATTGACCTTGATTGATTGCTGCTTGTTGTTGGGTACAGTAATAGTTTGCTTGGACCAGTACTTGCGTAAACTTTAATTGAATGCTTTCTCCTATCATTCTTATCATGGCTGGCCTTGTTTCTCCTTTCCCTCCGTCTAGCCTCGGTTCCCCTTCTTCGAATTGCTTTTGAAGATTTCTCTAATGTCCCTCCAAATGGCTGGGACAAATTAAATCTTCTTGTAATTAGTTCCTCTCCTGCTCGCTCCCAGTCGTCGCTCATCATCAAATTATTTACTTGTTGAGTTAACGTTGTTTCAGTCCTGTTAGCAGTGGTAGGAGTTGGGCTGCTACCACTGGTTATTGTACTATTTATATCCTTCCTCTTGACCAGGCTCTTGGGTGAAGTGCTGGCACTGGCCACTCTTCCATTAAACATGGGGAGGCTGATGGGGGCAGGGGCAGGAAGCATGGGGATTTTCATGAAATTTTTAGTACCTGATTGGCTGCTGCTCCCTGACTTCTTTTTAGGTTTCACTGGTGGACCCTGCTTATTCTTTGGTTGTTTTGGCATTGGAACAAAGCTATAGCGGTGGAAGTCGGTGTTCTTTGGGTGGTGGAAGGGATTATTGGAGTATGAGGGGTTGTGGGGTTTGAACGGACGCGAGGTGGAGAAACGAGGTCGACCCCCACCAACAGCACCACCAAGACTATTACTCCTACCGCTACTACCGTAAGGGTCTAGTTTATTATTGTTTAGTTGCTGAATATGATTATGATAATATTGGTTACTATTCTGATTGTTATTATAATTGGATTGATTAGCTACGGGGGCCTCTAATCAGGAAAATAGTGCAATGAACACACCCAGAATCATCGCGAGGAAGAAGATGAATACCATACTGCCGAGGATCCAGCATATACATTTCCTTTGAGCATTTGTTATCCCGTCGGTCTGAAAATAAAGAAAGAGAAAACAAATTATAAGCACATTACAGTATCGTTAATAGACTATTACCAACACTTTATTACATAAACCAAACGATGAATATGGCTCCAAGAGGTAATAAGGTTCAAATACTGGTTAATTTTCTAATAGCCAACTCCTCGACATTTACTTTCACTGCCAGCCCCCATGCCATCATCATCGTGTCAAGCGATTGAAGGTTAAGCGAGGTTGTCGCAAATTATTTTTTATTGACCTACTACATACAAACCTCTTAAGGACAAACGATGGACCTCTGTCAGATGAATATGAAGTATCTAGCAGCATAATTCCAATTCATATATTCCATCCCACTGTTTAAAGCTAAGGTTGATTACGCACGAATTCATTTATCTAGTCCATTCATCTATTTTCTCAAGCTAGTACTATGTATCCTGGGGGTGGGTGAGTGCTGTAGTATTTACATGCATAATGTTCCGAAACCTGCTTTCATTCACTACTAGACACTAGACCTACCTAGTCCTAAGTCCCAACTCCCAATCTCACATTCTCAACTTCCTTTGGTGGGATGAAAAAGGGGAATCTTTAATAGCTTGGGATAGTCATTTTGTATTCAACTCGGGTTCTTCCCTCTTCCTTCTCTCTAGTTCTCTCTCTCTTCTCTCTTTCTACTATGTGCTTACTTACACTTGACTGATTCGGCTTTCAGAATGGGGGAAAAGAAATATGACTTTATACAGAATAGTCCCATATACAAGCCATACGTGCGGGCATTATAGGGAAACCATATAACTTAAGACATTATATTATCCTTACCAAGTAAGTAGGTTAGACTTAAGGTATGTCGAAATTACATATAGTCATATGACTGTGTACAAAAGGAAGTAGAGAAAAGAGCACATGCCCCATCTAGACACTAGGACTGCTTTCTCTCCCCCCTTTAGCAACAATGAATAATCTGATGTATTCATTCAGCCAGTGATGCGAGGAGAGAAGAGGAATAGGAGAAAGCAATATACCTAAGAGACAGAGGGGAAAGTGGATAGCGGTGAAAGTGCTCAGGTTTCTTTTCCCCTCTCTCTCTCCCTGCAATAATAAGAGGAGAGGGAAAGAGCATGGGAGCAGGTACTACTAGTTCGTATTTTAGATTTAAGATTTCAAGATAACTGTGGCAAGTGGGGCATAAAATGATGTCGAATGCATTTTCCTGCCCTATAACTTTCTCTCCCTCTTTTTTGTCATAGTCATCTTAAAATTGTTCTAGCCCTCATGGTTTAAAAAACCTGGGGAAAATACATGGTGGAAGTGGGAAGCTCTAGTCTAAGTCTAGTTGAGAATATTCTACATGAGCCATGTCATGAGCTCTTCTTATAAGTACTGAGAGAATGAAAGTCTACTTCTTTAAGTCCTTTTTTTAAAACCTGAGCCTATGGGATGGGTTGGAATGGAGTGAGTGAGTGAAAGATGAAGAAAGAGCAAACAAAAATTCGATCTTCCTCAGTCTTCCATTAGCTGTTCATATATGGTCTTAGGCTAGAGCCTCCATGTATGTCCTCCCTCCATGAGATGAGCTTCGCTCTTAACTTATGTATTCTTCCTTAATTTGTTTTTTCTGCTTGTTTAAAAAGTTGAAAGACTACACATTTAAAAACAACTTTACTTTTAAAATGTTTTTTCAAGAAAAAATATTCTGGAGTGAGTTGAGTAGCCTGTCCCATGGACATACATATACTTATGTGATGACCTTATACTTATAACAGGGAAAGTTTGCAACATATTTTGAGAGATTTAAGCTTGGACTTGAATTTGGATTGGACTCAATTTGGGATTTTAGCACAGTAGTTTTTGCTTCCAAAGTAAATTATTTACTTGGTTGATGCTATGCAATGTTTGTCTCCTGCTTGGAGCTCTGTCCTATTGAGAAAATGTTCCTGTCCCTATTACATATACTTATATTCTCCGATGGAATAAGCCAAGCATTTTGCTCAATTTAATTTGAAGTCAAGTTTGTTGGAATCTTGCTTTGAATCAAATCAAGAATTGAGAAAGAAGTCTTTCCCCTGAAATGGTCCAGCCCAGTGGGAGGGGGTGAATTGAAACTTGGATGGCAAGACAAGGGCAGGGATTTAAGGGCGTTACTAGAAAGACCTTGGCTTTGGCTTTGGCTTGGTTTTGACTTGACTACAATAAACTACGCTGTAAAACTTACCTACTTCAATAAATCAAAAACATAGGTATGGATAGATGTACGTATTGGACCATAAATAAGATATTACCTGCGATCCATCCGACTCAATAGACTCTTTCTCGTCACTCGGGAGGGAGCAACTAATAGAACTACCGCCTCCACCCGTGTTTGTCAGTCCGTCAGTGCCATTAATGCTGAGAAGGGTGTCATTCCGCCGAGGATTCTTTATGGGGGACAAATCCTCAAACTCTGGTGCGGTCAGGGAGCGGATCTCCACCGTTGTTTTCAGTTCTTGAAGTTGTGCACGTAGCTCGAACAACTCCCTGCAAAATACAATAAAAAAATACGAATATAGTTACACATACCAACAACCATGTAGTATCAATTTAGTATAACACTTTTTCACTTCCAGGCTATGAATGTACTTTTCAATTGTTTCCACTTTGGAGATATGGAATAACTCTTTCAGAAATGGAAATGCGGAAGTATACACGACTTTACACGAATATAATAAAAATTATTCATCTGAAAGCTCCAACCATACAGAAAAATGCACACCTGCATTGCATGCGTACTTTGTTAAAATGTGAACGTGACACTTGACTAGCACTTGTACCTCATACCTTTGAAGTTACGAAGTTACGTAATGTATAAGTAGGTGCATGCAGATGTTTTGGCATTTTTCAGTAATTAAATTGCCCTGAATGCGAATGCTATGAATTGTTTAAGTATGAGATGGGGCTACACGAGTATCCATCAAGTTCCACAATGCTAGTATTTCGAGGTAGTTAATTTTGCAGATGGATTATTCATTTGATGACCCAATTAAAATTTACCTACGCATTAATACATTGGCAATGGAATCAAGTACGCATTAGGCACAGCATGCCGCTTTCGTAATGAACTCCAATCATCATTAATTAGATAGGATAATCAAGCATGGCTTACAATAGTTATATTACATAAGATTCTGTATGTGGAAAGTCACATGAACTAATTTTCATCATGCAGTTAGACAACACTCACTAGCAATGTCTGGAAAGCAACCTGCGCTCTATTATTCCATCTGTTGTAATCTTGTAAGAAAAAGTACCAATTTTACGCTTCCACACTTCTCCAAAAGTCGTTTCAAAATAAAATTCTCGGAGAAAGTCACCTCTTTCATCCAGATTACATTTTCAAAAGAAAGGACATCTACCCACGGAATAAGAGAAAAGGAGCGAATTAATAAAATTCGGTATGAAAAAAGTCATCATGAAAAAAATGATCTATGTAAGGCCAACACCAAATGGAAGTTCCTGCGATAACGACTTTTCCCTCCTTTCCCGTATAATGTTCCATGTGTGAGTTTCTAAAGCACGTTAAAAATTGTCATCACATCACACGCCGTAATGGCATACGACGTATGCCATACGTTTTATCCCCGTGCATTTATGTATGTAGCTTGTTCAGCTTCAGCTGCAGCAATAAATGAAGATTGAGCTGGAGAGGCAGAAGTTATTACGGGGGAATTTTATTCCACTTCTCGCATGCATTATAACAACTTCTCCCATTTCCCCGTAGGTGAATTAGCTGAGGCAGAAGAGGAAAACTTTCCCCCATGAAAATAAAATATAGAAAGTGTTATACAAATTGCTGCTTGGGCTGGGCCGGCAAAAAATGAGAGGAAGTTTAAAAAAAGAGCGAGAGAGAAAGCTCACTAGTCATTTTCTTCCATTTTTGCTTTCGCCAGAATGCATTCATTAAAGGAAAAATGATGAGCACCCTATTTGATATATATCAGATTCTGGAATTATACTGAATTTGGTTTGGTACATCTTTAAAAAAAGCTCGCTGTTATAAAAATTATAAAAACAATAGGGAAGAACTACCTTTCACACATTGCCGATCATAAATAGGCATAAAATTTATCATTGTCTGTTTCTGTCTGTGGGAAATGATATTTTGTGGCATATACAATATTGCATATTATTAGACTCAGACAATCATAATAATGCATAGGACTAGGATAAAGACAGTAAAGCATGCTTTATATTTGCTTTTTACTTTACTTTGAAAGTGGCTGGTAGATAGTCACATACAGATATATAAATAAACCTTCATTGTTCAACCAAGTCATGCATGACATATTTCTTTACAGCACTAATAAAACTAATACGGCTGGTAAAAAACAAGCTTTAGCTATTTTCTCATTTTTTCCTCTCTCTGACAGAGAGCTACCCTATAAACACGTACGTTTTCAGGCTGTTCTACTTAAGTATGGGTTGGGGGAATGCTTGTGGAAATAAAGAGAAAGGGAAAGGAATGGAACCGAAATACTTTTTATCTTCGGAGAAATGTATCTTCTCATCAACATCAACTGTCTCATTTTTACTTTCACTCCGCTGTTCCGCTTGACGTTTTTAACACGACTTGAGACGTATCTATAGATAGACGATGGATAGAGAAAGAAGGCTTTTGGGAAGAGAGAAAGTAACAACGTAACAGGGGATTGTCAGTTGTCTTTGTCTTGATTCCTCCTGATATGACACGGTTATTATTTTCAATCAGAGGAGATCTATCAAATAGGCACAGTTATAATATGAAGATAAAAAGAAGAAGAAGGGCTGCTCCAAGTCAAAAAATTTATCCAAATTTAGATATAGAATTTTAGATCCTGCGCATAGGTGATGATGCCATCTTTACCAAAGTTAACACATTCTGAACTTTTAGCTTTCACTCTTGGGCAAACATAATCGTTCCAACTAACACGTTCCTTCACAAATATATTTCCAGATAATGGTTATTTTAATGTGGAAGAGTGAGTGAAAGCAAATTATCATTTCCTTAAACATTATTTGGGGGAAAGAATTTGATATTGGTCTTGGTCTTGCATAATGCATATGACTATGGCACAACTTTAAACCATGTTCCGGGCATGTAATATTCTCGTCAGTTCAGTCAGATATGGCTCTCCATCCGACACGGTTAAAGAATAGAATAGAATAGAACAAAGTATGTAGATATCCCATCAAAACCAGCATTAACGTTCTCGCATCCCATCGTCTCATCATCACTTTCATCATCATCCACCGCTGAGCCATCATCGTACAATTACCACAAAAACCCGAAACCAGAGAAAAACTTTCTCCTCGTTTGAGTTATAGCTGGGAAAGCAATTTTTCTTTTTATGAGGGAACATTCATATAAATACCTATCCATATCTATCTATCTTCCACGCAGGTAATCTAGCGTTTTAGTTCATGCAGAGATGAGCAACATCTCTTGGCATTAGATATTTTTTGAAAAGGAGAAAAGAATGATATGATATGCGATAGATGAGCATCATCCTGCGCAGTATGTATATAACCATTCTTCTTAAAAATTGTAGACTGTAGCCATATTACAATCTACAAATGAAATAGCATGATAGTCAACGGTGTTATATAATCTATAGATATGCTCACGACTTAGAGTTACGAGTGAGTGCTTCAATGGCTACACCACGCCAAAGCAAGACAAGAGAAACAGTCGGCGAAGGATAATAAAAAGGGAGAGAGTGTCACATGTATGGAATTAATTTTAAGCCGAGGTCTCTCTCCTCCTCATTCTAAGAAAAATGTATCTCTGCCGATATTACAGATATAACTTACTTGCAAAGTTGGGAGGCCTCCACCCCTTCCAAAGCCAATTTGTCAACTAGTGGCACGTCCACAGGTTCAGCGGCTGAAGATGACGAGGAGGATTTCTCTGTGTAGCGCTAAAAAAAAGAATAGATTGGATAAAATATGCAATTGTTTCACGTTAAATTTGCAGTATTCCATTATCTTATAATTTGACCAAAGTTCAGCACGATTTTCTAAAACCTACATGCTAGTCCGCTTTAATTGATTTTTGGATTAAAACACTTGATGAATTTAGGGTCGATATCGTCGAAGAAGGTGATTTTTGTTTTCGAGCTTAAGTCTTGAAGGGGTTCGTAGAACTTTTCCACATTACCGTGGGTAATACGAGGACCATCATTAACTAAATAGTATGACCTGATGTCGTACTTGGCCCCGTCCCACCCTACCCACACTTTTCCATATCCCCATGGGACAACGACTCTTGAAGTGGGATGAACTCTGGTGTCGCCCTGGTAGTGGGGACAAGTATATAATTTGCTGGCTACATTCTCGCGAGCAAAATTCAGACCTTCATTCTCCAAAATCCTTATAATCCCTTGATTGCAGAGCCGATGCTGCGGCAGAATGTTGGAGTTCAACTCAACAAATGGTGCTGTAAGGGGGTCGTATTTGTGGGGGTATCTGGGGACGACATGCCCCTTATCATAAACTGTTCCCACTAAATCTCCAAGGTTAGACCGGTACCCCTGATTGATCCGAGGATCCTCTCTGAAGACATCCTTGGTGCCGTTTTGGACAGGGAGAGAAAGGTTGCGTTCGTCGTAATATTCGATCCCAAGTAGCGGTCCGCGATGATGATAATCGTAATGGATGGTCATGGCTCCTCCTTCTAATTTGCGGGGACTACTTCCCTCGAACACCGGCTCTCCCAAAGCCTGAATGGCTGGGTGCAGTCGAAGCGGACTGGAAGGGGCTGTTAGCGGTGGGGGAACTTGCGAAGGACCTGGTGCTGGTTCCTCATGACTAGATGGTGATAATGATGATGACCCTTCTGCTTTTCGAGTCTTCATACACTCCTTATCGTGGAGCAATTTGGCCCTGACGGTTGGGAAGGACTTGAAGCATCCTCCTCCTCCTCCCGAATTCTTGCATCTTATGCGGAGGTCATGGCAATCCTTCTTATGTTGCATAAGGTGCCATTTGGAAGCGTAGGTCCTTTCTTCCCCGCCCTTTCCACACTTGCGACATCTCCGGGCAGAGTGCACATCCATCAGGTGCATGTCCAAGTCTTTCGGTGTGACGCAAACTAATCCACACAAAGCGCCCTCGTATTCTTCAGTACACTTCACTTCATACCGCCTTTCGTGGTCAACAATAATGTGAGTTGTCAGTGATGTCCTGGTAGGTCTCACTTTCCCACACACAAACCCCTCCTCATTCACCCACCCACACACAAACGCCATCGTCGTAGCCTTATACTTTAATTAAAACTACTCGCAATTTATGAAACAATATTATTTTACATAGATACAATAAATTAGCGGTTAATTTCACTTCACTTGTAAAAGTGTAATTTCTTATAGTCAGCTGGGTCAAAAATAAATAATTTGATGTTTTTTATGGGGCCGTGCAAGTATTACGTAACCAAAAACTAAATTTATAGTTACACTATATTGTAGTACTATAAATAAAATACCTGGTGATTTGGTCCAAATTCCAGACCCGTGTGGATGAGGATATTGTTCCCATCGGTTAATGAGAACTCCCTCAGGAGGATAAGACACCGCTGCATTGATGTCTCTGGAAACGGAGAAAGTAAGATATAGTTAGGTATATACATCGTCAGTTACATGAGCATTATTTCGACTTGAGCTGAACATATAAGTAGGTAGACGGAACAGGGTGGTGAAAGGTATTACAGGGCACATATGGATTTGCTTTCACAATTAGTTTCTAAATCGATGCATTTGACACCTGCGAAGGCTGCTGGATAAAATATAGAGACGGTTGGGGATCTTTCTCTTTCTAAGTTTCTACCTACCACACTGATTTATTTATAATGTAATGTAGCTTATGAAATTAATGCCCCGTCAGTTCACTGCTCGTACCATCAGGTTTATGCTTTATTCAGAAAACGGAAGCTGGGAATAATGCCTTGACTTAGGTTGGCTAATCAAGCGACTGTGATTTAGTCGACATGAGTGAAACAGAGCGTTTTTATTACTTTCTCTAGTGGACATGGGACTGCTCTAATCTTTCTGGAAATTCCAAGTGAACTTAATGTTTACTAATTCCAGTCCTGCTCTTTAGAGTTAACTATTATTTCTTCAACTAACTTTATGTATATTGCAAAGGAAATAAATTCATTTACAACGAATGGTGATGACGGAGCTGATCTGAATTGCATTGAAAAATCGGAAATATGGAAAATAATATATTTGTGGCGTCTAGAAAAGTTTTCATATACGAACGCTAAAGACGGATCACATTATGTCGACCTTTCACCGATTCCAGCCACCTGATCATGCTGAAATTCAATATCAACCGAGGTTATAAAGGACACTATGTACAAAAAAAACTATAAAAAAAATTGGAACAACGGATAAAGGCCGAAGACACACAACGGACGGACAGACTAATATTAGGAAAACATTACTACGGTTTCAGCTCCGTAAAGATCCACCTAATTTCAACACTGCCGTGTATGGGTTACCTAATTGGCATATGTGAAATAAAGAGTTTGCTATTCCATCTCCCCAAATGCAAAGAAAAATTTAACAAGGCTTCCATAGACTGTAGACTGTCTACAGTAGACGTAAAATTGTCGGAAATCTTTGTTAGTTTAATTCTAGACTCTCTCTCTCTCTCTCTTTGAAAGTAATATCAATATTTATGTAAATCACATTTTCATTTCTGTTCTTACCAAGAAGATCACTCCATTCCGATCTACATTTCAGGAGGAATGAATTCGGGATTTTAGTACATAACTTGTTATTCTGTTCTGTTCGACATAATGGTAAATGCTTCTAGCGACTCCCAGATAGAGTTTGCAATTCCACTATAATAAAAACTTTTATAAACAAGTTCCCAATATTCAAAGATCCATTCAAGGGGAAATGAACCACCTGAGTTGACAAATTCAGATCAATGCTTTGACAAAATACCCATACTTCCAACTTACATAAATAGTTTGTTTACGAAATGTTACATCATAAAAGACTCAATGTGGAACCATTCAATAAAATGAAATTGATCAGTCACCAGGAAAAAACTCATTTTGGTACAAATGGCGAACACGAAGGCGAAGATATATATTTTAATTGATGTCTTTTTATATGAGCTTTATAAATATAAGATGGTTACATAAAGTATTTGTAAGTAGATGAAGTACACGGAACTAACTTGGGAATGCATGGAACGAATGGATGTGACAGTGTGGTCTGGAGAAACTCACACAAAAACAATTTGCTCATTCATACTACATTGAACATAGCTATAGTTATATTTATATCATGGTAGTGGTCCAGTGGTCCATTAACTCATCAAACAAAACGGGGGGAATTAAGTGCATGGGAAACGCGTGTAAAGTGAAAGCTAATGGAAGTTGATAACGTTTTATGGAGAGAATTTTTTATTAAATTGAGGCAGAATTGGAAGGAGATGGGGGATGTGTTGGGGAATGGAGATGGGGATGGGACTTAAGCCGTGTTTCTCGAAGTCTTTTCACGAGATGGGGAAGGTAATGTAAATCATTATCATTTAGAAAGTCCTTATAATAATGCACTTACCGAGGGCATCCAGGCAGCAAAGGAGTAAATGCCATAGGCGTTCCAGCTCCGCTCTCTCTTTCTCCGACCATCTTGAACTGGAACAAGAAGAAGACAAGCAAAAGGTATAATATAACATGGATGGATAGAAAACTTTAGCGTTATTACCAACATCGAAATTGACAGCGACAGCGTCGACATTCTCATAATTTGATAGAACACTTTCACTTTTTCCAGGTTGCATCACCTAGTTATAGCTAATTTTGGAAATAGTACGGTGAAGCAACTTAAGATAGTCTATAACTATTCTATTGGATTGGAAAGTTAATCTAATGATGCAATAATGTCTCTACTTACTCCAAAAGGGAAGGTAGGAGGGTAGCTTTGGCAGCGGCAGCAGCCTCTTGAGCAGTTCTTCTCGCTTTTCGCAACTCATCCCGAAGATGGGGACCATCTCCAGAGCCTCCGAGGAGCGCAGCAAGGGTGACGTGGGAGGCTACCGCCCGATTGAGTTCTCGAACCAACTGAAAGTTTAAAAAAATTAAAGATAAATAATCTGTCATAATTTTGTAATATTGGATTTAACAATGCTTTATGTACATCTCAGGTAACTTTTGTGATTTGCCATTGATCAATATTTTTTCGAAAACGTCATTGTCCTGATATCTTCTCTTATACTTATATATATACCCATATGCATTATTTCGCAAGTTGTATTAGTTTAGTACTATCATATGATATGATTCATATCATATCATACTATCATTTCCATCGTTCCACCCCGTCACAAAATGGGCAAACAGTTTGATGCATTACCCGCTTCCCCGTGATGAAATACGATCTTTCTTTTTACCTGGGATCTATCTCCTCTTGAGACATTGATCTTCTCAATCTCTTTCAAGCAAACAACTTATCTTAGAACATACAAGCAAAAGTGTAAATGTTATGACAGTCTTGGGGTTATTTACGGCTCTGTTTCTTCCAAGAACCGGCATTTAGTATACCTACGCAAACATAAAAAGGACAATGTAGGTGGGTACAATGTATGTAGGTTTAGTTCAATCCAAGTGCAAGGTACAAGTTATAATATAAGAGAAAACGATCTTGTGTTGATGGCTTTTCTTTCGTAATTCTTACCAACTGACGATGTTCATCAGATAAATTAACCACTTAATTTGAAATAAGAGAAAGTTTTATTGACAATTTATCTGGCACCTTAAGTGTCCTGTGCTTTGATATCAGATATTTTTTATGTTGTAATGTACTGACTATGACATGGCTATATAATTTCACTTGACTTATCACTCGAGCCTTATCATTTCAATTTATATAGATACCTACATACATAGGTACAAAGAGAAAGCACTTCAACACGTGCGAAATGTTATCATCAAAAATGAACGCATGAAACCTGAGCATTTCCATAGCTTACGATTATGATGAAAATGTATAAGTATTAGTTACACATTGTGAAATGAAAGTTCATCATAGTCTATATCTAACTTTACTGATTATTTGCTGGGACATACATAATGTAGTATAGATTTCGCTTATGTATTATATTACTCATCCAATCATCGTCACATTTCATTTCCATTAGTGCCCAATATTTTTTTCTTGTAATTGTGGAAGCTACAAAGAATTAATTACTCCCGTCCCATCCATCTCCCCAACATTGTTTGCACGCTTTGATATAATTACAATAATTATTTGTTTGGGAATGTGTATCCGATTTCCCAATTGCAAAATTACAAAGGGAATTTCCCAACTTGCTTTCATCTTGGGGCGCTTACAAATGTAATGGTACGCGATGTATGTACTAAAACCAATTCAGTCCAATTCACAGAAGTCAAGTAACTACATTCATAATATAATAGTACATACTTCTCGTATGTATACAAATACACAGGAAGTGTGCAATTCACCTTCCTTCTTTCGTTCCTCCTTTTTTTCGCTGCCTTTTGGCTTGGCTGTATACTTATGACTAGAGTGAAGACTGGCTTGGCTTTCGTTCCATCGGATGCGATCGGAATATAAATCTCAATCTGCAAGTGTTGCTTTGCTAATGCCCCTGCCACTAACATGCCACGATAAAGATCGCATCGCCCTTTTTGCTTTGTTCTAGGGAAAGCCAAAGCCAACTGAGCCATGTAGATCCGGAGTTCCCAAAGCCCAATGAAAAACTTAATAAAAGAATATGGAGCTGGAGAGAACAGCTATTCACCGTGTTAATTCCGTCTGAAGCTACAGAGAAAAAAAAACAAAAGTAAAAATATAGTAGTGGGATGGAACAGGCTGGAATTTGCCATATATCTTTATCTTCATGTTCATTGTGCATAGGTATATAAATATAACGTGGAGGAAATCGGGAGATTAGATTAAAATGTAGCTTAGTTGGTCCCATGTGGAGGAGAGGGAGGTTGCTGATGCAATATTTCTTTTTTTGCTGGGTTTAGTTTGGTTTGGTTTAGTTGGGGGTACTTTAAGCATTAAGAATTTATATGCATGTTCGTTGGTTCATGTGCGAGGAAGAAAAAGCGGGGCATGGGACTGGGAGACAGAAATAATGCATTTTTTATTATGATATGATCTCCCCGCTGCCTAATCATAGGACCAATGATGGTCCCATCATCACTTCTGGGAAGTTTGCCATCAGCATCATATCATTATCATCATCATCTCTTGCTCGACAATATTTTATTTCCCTTGTTTTATGATAATGTTCTCGTTATCAGGATATGAAAGATATACTTAAAGTATATTACAAAATTTTAAATTAAGATTACGTTCATGAGTATTTCTCTCTTCATCTAATATCAATTATATTTATTACGTATTTAATATTAATATCAACCACTTGAACTGTTAACCTTATTTCCATTTTATTTATCCTTCTTACAATAACGTACAAACATGAACCAGTTCTGTTGGAAAAATTTGAGATGTCTTTTTATTCTCATCTTCATAAATTTAAATAAGTACATTTCCTTATGAGCAATAATCTTTCTTTACAAGCTTGATGGTTGAATGTTGAATCGTGCCAGCTCCTGTCCGAATAATTACGTTCACACGACAGGAATAAAATTTATTTTTTCTTTGAGTCGATTTTCCTTACAGAAGCTATCAAGTTTATCTTGTTAGACTTCCACTTATCTACATATCTCTTTCTCCCCACAACGGTTTCTTCTTATGATTACGATCCAAAAATAAAATTGGAACTGATGTCAAGTTGCAGTAAGAAAAAATAATATGATTCCATCAAAGTAATACTTATAACATGGCCCATGCCCATATCATGATTATTCTCATTCCTACATGAAACTTTCTAGCCAACCTCTCCCATCCCATGTCTTTCCGTCTTTCTAATTTCCAGAGTCGTTGTAATAATTGTAATTGTAAACTACATACCATGCCATGCCACACAGTCAGAGAGCAATCTCACTGTCACGGCCATTAGATCAAACGATATGCAATTACATTGAATTGCGATCTCTGTCTCAACTACATACAAAGGTCCAACCCAGCCAACATTTAGTGAACACCCACATGGCATCATTTCATGTCATGTAGATTTGTAGATACATTTTGATTATAATATAATATAATATAATCCACAAGCCTTATCCCCGCTCAAAAGCAATGACAGTGACAACAGGCGCCCATGTTCCGCGTTATAACTCGACGGGTCTTGGGATGATGATGATAGTTTTTTTCGTTTCCTTTTTATCCATTCTCCTTTCTGATTCCAACTTCCTTCCTGACATCATGATAAAACGGTTGACTTACTCAATTCCGAAGTAAGTGCCCGTATACTTCCCTCTAAAAATGTTACATGATCATGATCATGATTTGTTTAACTTTTACTGTACTCGTAACTAAAGTTGGTAGACTATCCCGGTTCCATCTCATCCCGAACGCATTTTTTTTTGTACTTTTGTGCAGACTTTTTTTGCACGCTCTACATATTCCATGGACATACCTGTCTCCTCTCATTCCTATTTCCTTCCGATAATATGAAGAGAAAGGAAAGGGAAATGAGCATCGAGAGAAAAAAAGTTGTTTAGCTGTACACAAGTACAAAAACCGATCCGTTAATCTTCATATTTATCAGTGATGCGATTGTAACGGTGATTTTTTTATTGTCAATGTCAATGGCTATGGATCATGATTCATGATGAGGATGATGATGATGACTTTTGTGATATGGATAATGTATAATATGCCAAAGCCAAGCCAAGACAATACACAAACTACAAGATTGTCTGATAAAACTATATAGAAAGTTTGACCATGAAAGTTGTCTTTTAAGGCTAATCTAATCCATGAATCTTTCCTCCGATCATAAGGAACAGACCTTGTGAAATATTTAATGTATCTGTACTTAACTTACTTGCTCCATTTCCTTTGCTTTCTTTTTCGTAGTCATGTTTAGAAAATATATAGTACATTGCATTGGTGCCGACTGCCGACTTGCCGACCGCTGTTCCATTGCGATGTGAAACTATATATATAGAGAGTGAACGAACGAAAATTGTTCCTCCAATTTCATTGTGTCAGCTGCCTTTTAACATTCCTTTCTAGACTTATATTAGAGCACTAAAGAAGAAAAAATATTTCTCTCGAGAAGGTTTCTTTCTCTCAAGTCGGATTCGGATTGCTCGTTTCAAGCGGATTAAGCTTTGATCCCTATTGACTTTGATTTGGAGCAGGCGGTTGTTGCCAGTAAGTAGTTTTATGTTGGAGAGGGTAAGCCACTTAAAAATATAAGGAATTATATATCATAGCATACCGTATCAGATCAAATCTTGTCGCATTTTATGTACTCAACTCAAGGTACATACATTTTTACATGTATAAGTATTTTGATTCATTCCATTCCTACAATTCCATCCACTTTCCCCTGTTCTCTTTGCTTGTTTAACTCCTTCCGCTTCTCTCTTGGGCTCATTAACATTAGATGGTGATGGTGAGCTTGCATCTGTCCTTCATCTCAGAATTCAGAAACATTTTATTTTACAAAAGAACTCTTTATCTCGGTCCTCATCTCGTTAGATAGGTAAAACATTGCATATTATGAGATTGGTTTCTCATTTGTACTAGATCAGTCCACAGTCCACAATCATTATTCTTTCGACTCCCTAAAAAATTGTGGCAATGACAATGTCTCAAATTGGTGTAGGTATTTAGGAAAAGCGTGCACATCTCATGTCGCCATTCAATTCACATGTGAAGGTTTTTTTCTTCTGATGAACAATTTCCTTCCATATCATTGATGGTGCGTTAGGTCGTTCGGCGGTGCATTTTTTTCTCCTTCATTCCGTCAACTCAGGACAATGATCATGATCATGACCATGTTCTCTTGTGTTCAAGAGAAGAAGAGGAAACCGAGACGGAAGAACATAAAAGTCAAATCGAATCTAATTCCTGGTATACTATGCCAGGAGAAAAAAGTGATGTGATGTGATCTGATGCTTTTTATTTTATTCGAGGTTTTTTACATCATTGCATTGCATTGTACTTTCAGTCTGGTTTTGTGCATGTGCTTGTACTTGTGTGACCCACTGCCTTAGTACATTAAAGCCGAGCGGAGCCAGAGTTTTTTTGTGCAATTGCTTGTTGCTCAACTTTGGAAAGATTGTGTAAGGCTATGATTGTAAATATATAGTGAAAAGTGAGTCAGTTCATCTGAAGGAGAATATATTTAACGAGAACTTTTAAATTTTTCCCGAGGTAAAATTGATCAGTTAACAACAGTATTGAATCTCCGCCAATTCAACGAGGCGGGGGCGATCGCTCGGTTCCATCTGTCATCTTAATTAATATTTTAGGTAGCATATTTATTTATGTACACGACTTAAGTTTAACTTAAAGTGTAAATTAAAATTCGCAATAAATTGGGTCCTACAATATTTAAGCAATTTAACCAAAGTGAACAGTCATTATGGCAAGCGTCTCTAAATATTATTTCATCCCTTTATAAATGAGTAATGTGAATCCATTAGGTGATATATGAAATATAAATCCGCATACCTTGAGTAAAGCAGAAGCAAAGTGAAAGGCCTATAAAGCATGTTTCCATTTTGGTAAACTTTTACTTTAGTTTCGACTTTCACCTCAGCAAACATTAGGTACCATTTTATATTATATCCTACCTATATCTGTCTCATGGAAAAATAGTTTGTGCAAATCACCAAACCTCTTTGACAGTTAAGAATCCCACCATCATCATCATTTTAACAACTACATTCCTCCATCCATCCAACCAGACCAACCACTCATTCCTCATTTCGCATCATTTGCAGCCATCTTCTCCCTCCCATCCACTTACAAAATTTTGTTTCAAGTTTGGAACTAGTTGAAATGTTAAAAAAGGATTCCAGGAATTGGAGGAGTAATCGGAGCATTCGGTGCTGAAGCTGAAGTATTATCAGCGGTTTCCTTACAATATAACAACAGGCCGGGAAAACTTCAGAAGAATTCCTGTGCTCGTCAGTTATAATAGCAGAAGAGAAAGTTTTCCTTTCTGTTATATCCTTCCTAATATATAATGGAGCAGAAGCACTATATGGCGTATGTCTCCCTGCTGCCATTACAATAGCGACAAAGAAAGACAAGAGTAAAAGTGCAAACTTGTTTTCCTATAGCAAGTTGGTTGATGACAATACGGCAGTCGAAATTTTTTTCCTTTGCCATATTATTCTACTCCTACAACAACACGGGAGAGTGTCACAGTCACCTATATATCCTCCACCTTTTTGCTCCCCACACGAGGATATCATCAAGTACCGCACTCACTGGCATTGATCGTGTGGTGCAGTGCAGTCAGAGAGTAGTCACCGTGTGGGGTCTAACATGGTGCTAGAAAATGTTTCAGGATTTTTTTCTCCCTTCTTGCAAGAAAGAAAGAAGCCTGTTGGGTGGTGAAACATGGTCTAGTTCCTTCCTTCCTTCCAAAAGTCAAAGCCAAATAGTATCTAATATATAGTGCTAATAGGAGATAAACATCTTAAATCATGTAAAGGGACAACTCACTTGGAGGAAGAATTCAATTTTCGATAGAGTCATAATATATTATTTGGCATTTGTTAAGGAAGAAAAATTGCTTAATGTGGCAGCATCGGCATCAGCTCCCTTTCCTTTGACTAGAAAAATATCAAGCAAGTAGTTTCTCGAGTTTTTTTTGCAACAAAAGTAATTCTTGAAACATCATCATCATACTCGTCGTAATATACAACATAGAAGCTTATTATATCCATTTGGGCTGTAAAAAGTTTTAGGCATTATTAGGAAGTACTTCTCATGACACGGTTTAAAATAGGTAAAACTTTTTGATTGTGTGTCGGAAGTTGGGTTTGGCTGGTTCTGAATTTTAGTTTTAAAAACCAAAAGTCTATCTACCTCTATATCATTTGTAGTACATACTAACTGCATAGGTAGTGAAAGTACCAATATAGCAGTACTTCATCATGATCAATTTCTAATATTGATAGTGATATATATGGACATGTAAGCTTTCTCTTCCAAGGAAGTTTAAGTAAGTGCGTGTATTACACAATACACTTCCTTTTTGTACCAAGGATGAGTGCAAACGACAGCGGTGTTGGTGGCTACCTTAGCTAAAGTCATTTCAAAAAGAGAAAATGAAAAGTGGGAAAATGAAAAGATTTGTGTAGAGGTAAGTGAAAGAGTGAAGTTGTTCTGATATAGTTCTTCTGATTGCTAAAAGTAAAAGTAAAATAAAAAGAGGAAGAAGAAAAAGGAAACGAATGCCTAGGAAGAGATAATAAATGTCCTGGAAGGGAAAGCACTATAGGCTTAAAGTAGTCAGGCACATATAAACTTGTATACTCGGTAGTGTAGGAATAGCTTGGCTATGCTGCAGAAATAAAGTAACAAAGGCGATGTAAGGAGAAAGCACTTTCTCTTCTCGAAAAAATGTAACATAAATTTGATATTGTACCATTATGTCATTCCCATACTTTGCAATAAATTTGGAAGTGATATGATATGGAGCAAGCTTAGAGGTAATGAAATGATAATCTTTTTTTCTGCTTTTCTTCCAGCTCCCGGATTCATCCAATATATCATAATCATATCGTGTATGATTCTTGCAGATTGCTAGGTGGCCGTGTGTAGCTCTTTCATTTTTTGTTATAAGTTTCAAGGTCAAGATAAAAAAAAGTGATTGAGTTATAGTACACGTATCAAGAAATACTTTACAAGAAATTGCAGTGCAGGTGTACTTTGTACTTTGTACTTCCAGTTTCAAAATGTAGACAAGTGAAAGTTCCATATTAATACCTTATTCATTAAACAATTTGAAGCAACATTTTACATAAAACCAACCAAAAAGGATCAAGTTTCGTTTTACAGCATTTTTGGCTAGGGCGGACTTGTTTCTTACAAAAATGTAAAAAAGATGACTTTGGTATTCGTCTACTGCTACGATATGAGCAAACGTGTTAGCGGATCGGGAGGGAAGACCCTTGACACTTTGGGTAATTTCCATTATTGAATTACTTCCGTTTCTCCGGAACTGTGGAATTCCCTTTTGCTGCATACATTCTAACATACTCACTCTCATATTTATGATCAGAGTTGCATAATAATATTTTGCTCTGGGATGGGATGTGCCATTCCATTCCCATATTCGTGTTGATGAAGTTGAATAACCATTTTCTATGCTAATGCTATATAGGCATGTATGTACTTAACAAATACTAAAATCTGTATAATAAAATGTTCACAAAATATATCTTATCTCAATCGGGGCACTTATTCGTGTATCGAACTCTTAACATGTCTAATGTCTGGTTCTGGTATATGTATGTATATGTTTGACTTTTGACCTTAATCATGTTGCCATCTTTAACCGCATAAACTTCATTTCATCACAACATACAAAAGTGACCTTTTAGTGTTTTCTCCAGACTAATATGACTACATATTGCAAACCACATTCTATTCTAACCTATATAATAATTGTTATTATGATTTGTTTTTTTAAATGATTTGATTTTTGTTGCATCCACCACCCACGCTTAAAAACTGAAGCAAACTCCTTCCGGAAATGAAATATTCCAAATAAATTCATTATTTTTGCAAGCTTTCTTTCACTTGCAATATGCAATAATCTCTCGTGCTATCCATATTATGATCTTATGTAATGTACATATATCATCTTATATGTGGTTTCCCCTCGATGATATTTATTTTCTTTACTCTTATCTATGTCTATGTATGAACAGGGAAAGTCCTACGGAAATGTGGCATTTGCAAAGATATTCCAGTAAAATTTTATCATCCCGTCATCTGCATATTCGGAACTTTGTATGACTATAACAAGTCGGGGATCCAGATAAGGGATGGTCATGAAGTGGTAAGTTTGAGAATGATGTTTGTAGCTGATAATATTACACAACTATTCACTATACTATGACATGGCACACATATGAAATGTCTGTACAGTATACCTATATAATGTAATGTCACCACCATGCCACCACCATATCAAAGCACCCGAACCACCCAAAACATAGTCATGCACATATTTCCACTTCCTGCAATGAAGTAAAAGGGAAGGAGATTGAATGTAAATCGCTGGAAAGGAGCATTTCATTTGTAAACATAATAATATTATTTGCTTATATCTATATGGGAAGGAAATATCGACTTTTATATACTTTGCCAATCCTAATAAGATTCTTTCGCAGACTTTCTCTTATTTTACTTCTTCTCTCCTTCTCAAATTGCTTACTCATATGTATGTATGCTTGCGATTGTGAAGTCTATCTTGACTAAACGAAAAAAATCTCTTCTTCTTTTTTCCTCCTTCCTACATGCTTCATCCTCACAGGAGAAAGGTTATGATAAGGCAGCTTCCGTTGTTTACATATCAAGGACGACGACAAAATCCGAGTTTGAGGAGTGGATCCAGTCCCTTCACCACAAATATTCGTATGACAGAAACAAGCCAAGAGAAAATATAATTGAAAAATAAGTTCATGCATTGTCAATTTTACTTTCCCCCGGCTGGGTCCCTCTTCCTTATGTTTGCTTTTGGGGAGGACTCGACTGGGGGAGAGAAGGCAATATGGCTATGGCTTGAATCTATCTATGGCTTGAATTTAATTTGAAATCGATGGTCTTTTGTTTTTTCTCTGCTCCCACTTGATATTCCAGCCCGGAGAGCTACCACATGGTCTACAATAACTGTATTAGATTTGTCCAAGACGTTTGTCTCTTCCTCGGGATTTCATTACCATTCACCTTAGAAAACATTCAGTACTGGCTCTACAAGCAGTAAGTATATGCTTATTATACAGTTCACTCAATTTCCCCTATTATACTTGACCCAGAAAGATACATATAAGATAATATATATTTTTGGACATGAATGAATGGGTCTTGCTGGTTTGGCCAGGCTTGGCTAAAGCCATATTCTTTTCTTATATTTTTTTTCTTTTCTCTTCCAATTTCCAGTAAAGATGCTGCTGGGATGAAGGCAGTTAGCAAACTCTCTGGATACTCGGATACAGCCAGCAAGGCAGTTGTAGCGCTTCCACCAGTCATCACCAAGTCTGTTGCGCAATGTTACCAATGATAGTCCTTATATATCCGCTATTGTCATCGCCATTATTGATTAGACCCAAAAGGAAAAAGGAACCCAACCAACCAACACAACCAACCACAATAGTTATAGACAGATTCTATTCTATCTTCTGCATCTGCCATTTGTATTATCTAAGCCTGCTCTTCTTCTTCTCTGGTGGCTGCTACTGCCGCCAGCAAACTTCCAATTATTGTTATTAAATACCGATATTTTTCTCATAAACTGTACCATGTCCATGTCTACTATGTCAATTTCTTTTTGGAATTCACCAGGATTAGCAATTGTAGATCGTCAAGTGGTTTGAAGTAAGGTTAGAATTAGTCATTCATATATACCTACTTAGGTAATGCCCGGTTTATCTGTTGTAAAAGTAGAATAGGTATATTTAAGTATTTATTTGAAAAGATTTTTTGGTGAATTTTTTACTTGGTCAGCTCAGTTTTTGGAGCGGCATATGCAATTTCATTTCGGAAGCTATCATTTTTGCAAAGGTAAATAGATTGTGCGTGCTGCTGGTCATGTCAGTGGTCAAGAGAGACTGACATCGAAGTGAAATCGTTATAAGTAAATTTAACAGATATTGATATTGATGTATGTAAATCTAGGTTTACTTCTATATAGACCGTGGACCATTAGAAAGGAGAGAGAATATGTCTACAGTTTATATAGACAGCGAGAGCATTTTATTTAATAAAAATACAAATTTCCGTCTGGAGAAGCCAGTGCCGTCCTGACATGAGAATCCCAGTTAGAGATAAGATTGTGCATGCAAGCTAGTGTAAGTAAACTTATTTGTTACTCTTAACACCATAAAGAGTAGAACTCTCTCTCTCTCTTGGTAGAAGAGTAGAAGTAATAGTGGCAGAGCTAACATTTTTCCTGGCCTGGTGCCATCCATCCTATATTATATATTTCCCATTAGAACCTTGTTATAGATAACATATAAGAGTGTAGTAGAGAAAATTGAAAGGAATCGACAGAAAGTAAACAAAATTGTGTCAAATCGGAAATACTGTAAAATATCGAGGGATTTATCAGATTAATAGTATTTCACTATCCTTTCCTTGAATCTCAGCAGGAGAGGAAGAAACTGTGAAAGGAAAGGATAGAGAAAACCCCACAGCCACTACCAAGACCAAGACCAAATTGTCTTGTGTATTCGTTTGGGAGAAAGCAAAGCTTGCATATATGCGAGTACGCAGAGAATAGAGACAAGATTGTATTGATCAGTGATCATGATATAAAACTTGAGTTTATTTTGCCGCTGGCGGCACTCTCACTACATAACTTTTATACTTAACTTATCTGCATCAACTCCCAAACAAATTGAGAGTTGAGCACGTGCTATTTCTCTTCGAAACGTCTTGCACGTTTGGTTCTAGTCATGTATTTGTGTAGATTTGAGGGAAAATAAGTGTTTTTTGGAGGAAAGTCGTTAGGGAAAGAAATAAACCTTATAAATACGTTTCGATTTTGATGGTGCATCCATTCTCAAGTCAAGATAGAAACTACTTTAAGAGGTAATCAATTTTAATCAATTATGTTAAATATATAAAATACTACCTATGTTTAAGTAACAGTCTGAACTATTACGTAATTTTCAAATAACTACTATAATGTATAGGTATCTAATTTTAAGTAAGTAAAGTTAGTAATTTGTAAAATAATTGTACCTACATCTATGCCTTAATAAACACTTTTAGTGCTTTAACACGAATAATTCTCATTATAAAACAAAACTTTGATAGATTAGATGAATGATAAGAAACTCATTATAATAATATATTATACAGTGGTGGTAATGATAAGATAAGGGTAAAGTGAAAACAATATTCAACGTTATCGCTAGAAATGTAAAACAATATAATGATACTGTAGATACATAAACACATTTACAGGCAACAGAGTAAAAATAACAACCACAAAGTTTTCAAGGATGTCTGGAGTTTATTACACTCTTTTCCTGTAACAATTTTTTAGTTAAATGAGGATATTAAGTAATTTTAAGAGTTTACTTTCACCTTCAGTTTGGTATGCAAGTATTCATATTACTTTCCGTGTGTGCACATACATCTTGATCTTGATATGTACCTTGATTTTTAAGCTCTATATATTATAAATAGTTAAGTGATGAATGGATAGCGTAAGTTATAATATAAAAGCCAAAAAACCAGTGATACGACGGGTTGATTTTAGATTTTTACATAAACTTTGTCAATATTATGATATATGATATAAATACCTAATAAGATGATAGGTTGATGTTGATATAATATTAAATGATACATGATTCTGTATTATATGATATTATTGTTAGTTGCAGTAACTAGATACAGAACAATGATCGATCCTGTACTTAATGTCAGTGAATATAATGGCTGGCTACATACAATGTTACACTGTTGGATAGGAACAAAAGAAGATTACAAAATAAAATAATTTTTGCTTCATTTAACTAAACAGTTCAATTCCACTCAACTTTTTTTAAATTCATCTGAATTTTAACTAAAGTTTAGATTCGAACACGGTAGCGAGTTGGTATATTGGTACTACATGCAATGATAAAAGGCAATAAATATTCACCGAACAATTCTACGAGTTTACACTTTCACTTCTGGTAAGTATTTTTCGCACGTTTTGACCCTACTGTCATACGTACAGGAAATATGTCGCTCGAGAGAATGCATTTGCTTTGATTTATAACTATAATAGCTTTATGCATCTCATCTGCCCACCCCACCCAAATGTAGTAAACTGGACATAGATAATATTGTATTGTATTGGGATTGGGAATAACAAGTGTTGTGTTGTGAGCAATAACTGATTTGGCTTGCATTGCATCCCCCCTCAAATGAATACGAATGGGACTATAACTTCCAGTGACAAAAAGTGAAAGCCATTATTTCATAAAGTTCCACAGCCGTTTTTGGCACAGTCAGAATCTCAATGAAGTTCAACAGGCCGCTACCACCGCCATGCTTTAGTACTTACTACCCACAAGAGGATTTTTTTTATATCAACGACACTTATTCCCTGTAAAAGTTATCATCAAAAAACACTCCAGCAACATCATCAGTACAGTACGCACTTATAAGCCAACCATGCAATAAGTATTTATCACTGAATGAATGAAATGAAGCACACATTTAATGTACTGACTGCTTTTTATTCATTTTATAACTTATCTGGGTGCACACAGCAGCTCCGGGCTAATGTGTCCCAGAAAGGCATATGATACGGAGGAAAGAACCTACATCACTTTGTACATGTAGCCGACAAAAGTATGTCCTTCCTCATGCTATAAACAACTTTGAGGGGGGAATACTCCCACAGAACAGAACCGGGGGGATTTTGTTTGGAAGATAGTGCCTGGGAAAAGGTTGCTCTTGGTTTGGTAGGCCACAGGAATCGAACACGAGAGATATCCAATATACCATAAAAGTACAATGGAATACATTTTACAACATCTTTGGTGGGTGGGTGGGTGGCTCGGGTGGCGGTGAAAGTGAAAGTGAAAGTAGCGAAAACTTTGTTCTTTTTTTCGAATGGATTTAAATATGTTTATAAAGTTGGGCAACAATGAGACGAGGCTTTTCACTTACTTTTTTTATCCAGGGAAATGGGGAAGGGACGTCGTGGGGAAAAAATTTAGAATATATTTTTTCTGCTTTCCCCCGACATTGCATAAAATGCTACGTAGGTGGTAGGTGTCGCTTAACGCATATGCTATTTTTTAAGTTTCGGATCCGATGCCATTAGGTTGTGAAAGATCTGGGAAGATTTATTAGCTCCCAGGATATTATTTATTATTTATTATTTAATGCTGCGAAACATTAGATTTTTTAGCGGGGGATATTTTGGATGGTTTCTCGTAAGTAAGTATATACCAGAGGCAGTAGTGGCCATGGCCATGCTACTTAACATACGTCATCAACACGATTTAAATTGTAATCTTTTTAGCACTGTTGTTAGTGCTGTAAACGTTGAAGTTTAGTTGAAGGAATAAATATCTAAAAGAAATAAGGTGCTTGTTTCTGAATTGCGAATAAACTTATAAATACTATATACATCAAGTATATCTAAATATAGGGATAGTTACGATATGGTTTCTTATGCAATCTGCTTTCACTTCCGAAGTCTCCCTTTCCTCACCACTCCCATTTCTCCATCTTTTCATTCATTCCATGGCGTATCCCATTCCTCCATCCATTTAATTTTCGCTTGAAATGAAATCGCTGCGAAAAGCATTGGACTCAAGTATAGTCTCTCAAACTGTGCTTGTACCTTAGTTAAGCAGAATTCTGATTCAAACCAGACCGAGCCAAAATGGACGTCAAGTCAAACCAAGACACCTTCGCTTTTCTTTCGTAAGCAGAATTACATATTCCAATTCCTTTTTGCACCTTTGGCTTCATCACTCCAACAGGGATTATAAGAGCATCTAATGCATAATAACAATAATGTTTTGCATGAATGGCGATAGCTCCCCCCATCCATGTAAGGTTTTGAAAGTGCCTTTTTATCCCTGGTTGTTATATAACTAGGAATATAGGTGGAGCAGTAGACTAGAAGAGCAAGATCCTACTTTCACTGAAAATGCCAACAAAATCTAAATCTATCTGTATGTATTGTGCATGCTAAAGCAGGGAAAATGAAATAAAATGGTAGGCAGGGTATATTTCACTTTAACCACCTTCCAAATGGGGACTTATAGTTAACATCGTTTTTATAATATATTTTCGCGTATATTTCGACATTATGTGCGGTTTGGTATGACTATATAATATCAGTATAAGGATATTATTCCACATTTATACCTACTCCAGTATTTACTGATATCATTTCTCTTACTCAATGCTAGAGCATCGTCATCATCCTCATCATCCTCACATCACATCACAGAAACGACCACATTCCACAAAAGAGATTTCTCTCTGAGAGAGTGCCTTTCTTTCTTTTCATTTCGCTTTCTCCTCCTAGGGCGATGGTGAAAACGTCAAATTTTCACACTTTTCTGTTTGTCAAAAAAGAGAGAAAAGTGAGAGTCACATGGGCTTTGTGCCATGAAAAGGCTGCCGTCACCGTATATAGAATAGTATTCCATATTCCATTTCATGGTGATATGATCCTGAGAAAGGCTTTCATTTCATATTGTCAAGTCGAGCCAAAGCCAAAGTCAAGCCATTCTTATATTCCAGCATATAATATTATTTCGCACATATATAAGCTATGCTTTAATATGATTATTGTTATTTTAGGTCCAGATGCTACCCTATACTTTTTCTGATTTCATATAAGTAGCTATGTAAGGAAAGGAGGCAATGGGTATATCACTTTCTCCACCATCCTTACATAATATAATATTTAAGTGCGAACAAACGAATGACGTATACAAACCCCTTTTTAAATCACGGAAAGCATATCATTCCACATTCTATTCTACACTTAAATCAGATTAGACGGGCCTTGCGTGGGCGTATTTACCCTTGATCATGGTGACCATTAACTGGCCAGGATTACTTCTATTTATCATCTAACGGTACATTTCTGTCTGTTAATACGTTTCTGTCAAAAATTGCAAAATCAAAATCTACCCATATCTCCCACTCTCGCCAAATATTTTATTAAAATATATCCCCACCCATGTGCCATCATCTTTTCCCCATTTTGACAAAACATATTTTTCCAATTTAAAATCGGTAACCTATTTACTCTGGAGAAAAGCAGTTTGAGTGGTGCTAGAAGAGCTTATGCTCAGTGGCGCATATTATAGAAGAAAAGACAGACAATTTTGTTTTCAATAGGATTCCACTGGATTCCCACACGTAGGTACAATTTATATACACTACCAGCGCAAAACTTCTATTCTTATATGCGTAAAATAAAATGATATGATGATGAAGGGATATTGGATATAGATTGAGGCTCTGTCACTTTGTAAAGGACGCGAACCCGTAGGATTAGAACAGATTGACAGTGACTGTCTACGCAATAGCACTTTTGAAGTAACGGCTTCCAATAACTCGTTCAATAAAGTACATAATATTATGGCCCTTTGTTAGACTCACTGTCACTAGAGCTCTCCCCACAATCCCCCTTTTGTAAACACCCTTTCCCATATTTTATCCAATATATTGACTCTCAATATCGTATAGGTTTTTTGTCAGGTTTTCCCTTCACTTCATCCCCATCTTAGCTTAACTCTGAAATAATCATACATAAGCACATCCACATATTTATATCTGCCACCTACACTTAATTTGAAAAACACATTAAGCTCAGGGCAAAAATTCCAATCCAATCCAGTCCAGTCCTTTCTTTCTTTCCCGCAACTTATTCTACACTTTCTCCCCATTTATTTATGAGAGGGAGCCCCACACTGAAATGCATATATCCATGTATGGAGTTATAAAATTTCGGAGAGAAAGTCTACGTGTTAATATGACACATTGAACAAGGCATACATTAGAGTGGGGGAGAGATATGTGTCGCATTTATTTTGGAGGACGTGCCTCACATTTCAAGCGCGTGTTTGGAGTAATAAATACCAATGCATATTAGAGCCCCAGCCAGAGCCAGGCACATCTTCCAATGTGTACCGTACATGCCTGTCGTGTCTATCTCCTCCAACCAAATTGATATTATTACCAGTTTTTCCCTGGGTGGCACATCTCTACAAAAACATCCTTGTCCCCGTCAACTCCCCATAAATGAAAATGGTGAGGGTGAGGGCATGTATGTACATGGGGATGGTTGGGATGTACTTATGTATACCTACAAACAAGCCATCTCTCCGTCACTCACTTTCACTCTGCTCGCTCTTGCATCGCAACAGTAAAAATTTGTTTTTCGCCAAGTATGCCATGAGCCATGAATGAGCTTGGTGAGGCAGAATCTGGATTCTGGATTTTGGATGGATGAAATAGGGGATAGATATGGATAGAACAGAATCAGGGTGGATGGTTGTAAAGTAGAGTGCAATATTTTTTCTTGGTGAAGCTTTCCCCGATAGAAATTGTTTTAAACCAGAACCAGTCTGGTTCACAATTCCATTGTCATATTAAGTAGTTGATGTTAATGGAAGCCGGAGCATATGAGCGTAGCTACGTGAAAAGCTCTGTATGTTTTGATATAATTGGAGAAAGAATGCAATGAAATGGAATGGAATATTTTTCCTTCCCGAGTTATGCGAGAAACGACATCAAAACATTTCCCTGGTACGTAAATGTCTCATAATGCGTCTTCTTATTACTGTCATTGAGCTAAATGAAAATGTATAATGTGTCATGTTTCTTCATGTGTGCGGATCTTATATCTACATAGATATGTTCATGCTTTCCCATTGCATGATTCAATCCAAGTATAAATATAACGGGAAAAGTTACATGAAGGAAATGCAAAAATGACGACTTTCTCCCGTTTCTTACATCTGTTGACTTTAACAACGGGGATGGAGGAGGAAGGAATGGGAGGAATGAATATGGTTATAGTAATAAAGAGTGAGTGAAAGGAAAACATAAAAAGGAGGTATTTACATAGAAGCTTTAACTTAAGTAATGTGGCTAAAAGCTTGCGGAGGACGTTGTTTATACATAAGATGTGTTATGTTATGTGAGTCTACTTATTTGTTGCATTTACTCTCTCGAGCCAAATGATTTATTGCTGAGGGAAAGTAAAGTACGTAGGCTGGGTACTAGGCACTAGGTACATTTGCAAATATACGCAATAGTAAACACACACCGCCATCTCCGCTTTCACTCACCCTCCTCCCAGTTATTTATGATTTCATAAAATATGTATTATATTCATTAAAATAATCATCCCTCGCAGTTAATGCGGGAGGATTCTGAGAATAAAGCAGAGAAAGGAAGCCTCTGGATACGTCCCTATGGATTGTCATCATGATCATAAGCCCTTATTCTGGGAATGATGCAAAGGAATGGTGAAAATGAACTGGATCAATATAAGAAAAGCAAAGATGATATCCCAGCTTGAATTTAGAATAGAATGACTTTACCTAAATTAAAATTTTGAAAACTTTCGTTTGAGGGTACTGTATTGCATTTTGACTCATTACATTATTTAAGCTGACGAAATGAGGTAGATATTTATTATATAGTGGGATATATCATTTTTATTCCGAACTATATTTATCAACAGTAGGTCAAATTAATAAGGAACACTTCCTTGTTTATCCTTGATCGAGGAATATAAGCACGAAACAAGCATATCAATTTCTAAATAATTATAAGCTCGTCAACATGTAAGTTTTATATCAGTAGATATTTACATAAATAGCCTGATGTGTTTTCTTGCTGAATGACTTACGATTATACTGGACATATCTATTGTTATCTTTTGTGAAATCTATATATCTGCATATTATTAGCATTTACATGTTCAATGTGCTACTTATATTGTACTGAAATCCTTATTACTTTCCCTAAACTTTCTCCACATAATCAATAAAAAATTACAGGTTGTACAAGTTGTATTTTGTTAGCCTGTTGACAGATCTGTATTTATCATGCATTTACTTATTTAGCTGTCACGCATGCATAATATGTGACAAGATTGTCAATAATGTATGTGCTGATTGAAATAAGTTTTGTTCCATGAAAAGGGTTTGCTCACACATTTGTCGACAATGATAACTTATACTGATATATAAGTGATGATAAGTGATGATAGCTATATTTATACACTATACTTATACACTATCATTCAGGTGAGAACTAACCTACTTCTTCGTATCGTGATGATATCTTATTTTCATCGTCAATACAAATCACGTATTAAAATTAACCGATTGTGACTAATGCGCAGTTTTATACCTTAAATATTGAGCACTTTTGTGCACTTTTGTATTTTCTAATCTGGTATGGATCTGGATTGATAAAAACCCGAAATCATTCCAAAAAAATATACTAGCAAAACGAGTTAGGGAAAAAATAATTGAAATATGCATACATATTATCAAACACAGGTGCATACAATACACACATGAGCTGATACGCTAATATTCCTTCCCAACATAGAATCAAAGTACTCACCGTCAAGATAAAGCTCAGCAGTATATTAATAGCAGAACAAGACGCAAATGAAAATACGACGTAACAAGCTAAAATTACATGTACCTACCCAAATAACTACTAACGCCTGAGCTTAAACTACACTATATGTACCCACACATCATAAATAAAATTAAAAAACTGTTTGATACAGCTACAGCTGCACACAAAATAATGTTCTCCCAAATAAGGATAAATACTCCCCTGTTTGTTTCTCTCCCTTATGTACATACATACGTAATGTTAATTTACATAACAAAACAAGGAGAAAGTGGGCTTGTATAGAGCTTAACACGTCAGTAAATAAATACGCCTACCTGCTACTTAAGTGATTGGTAAACCAAAACTTTCTCTCTCTCTTTCTCTCTCTGCCTTCTCGAAAACATCCCTGGAACGCTTGTCTTTACGATGTCTTTGTGCTCATTGTTTGTTCGTGTCTGGCTTTGAAATGAAATATCTTAAAACCTGGTGGTTTTGCTAGGATGTAGGATGGGATGGGAATATAATAGGTATTGTTTGCATTTTACACAATTACTAATCCATTTGCTTCGCTCTGTAGTATTCACATGACTGCCATGTACATGCCCCGATGAAAACTAATTAACTAGTCATTAACTGAATTTCATTAACACGAGAAGCTCCCTACCAGCAGCAGCAGCAACTATGAACATGAACAAGAGCATGCAAAACTGGGGAAGTGATGATAACAGATAATAATATAATGATAGTCTTTATTGCGGTAGTCGTACACGCTAGGGACAGGTTGTGTGAACAAATGACATTATGTACATTACGCAATATGCATTTTGAACCTGCTGAGTCTGTGAATTAAACACTGTGCATTTTGGGCGAATTATCGGGTATCGTTTAAAACGTGTTCCTTCCGGCAGAAGTTTTCAAATAAAAACTGTTTAATTAGAGATGATTAAGCTAAAAAGAAAGCAGGGGAAAAGGTGATACTGACGGGGAAAGTCAAATAAGTAAAGACAAAATTGTGAGTGCTTTCTCCAGCAGAATTAGTCTTATTCTCGGGTCAAAATCCATCCCGAACCCGGAACATTTCCATTCCAATTCCCAGAACGGCTTGCTCAAATTGTATCTCTGAACAAATTATGACGATTCTACATGGAAAATAAATAATATGGCAAAACGCGCCTTTTGCTTTGGCTTCTGCTCGTTATTCCACGCTCTGCGGGTTGAACTCGATGTTCGCGTTGCTGTTCCTTGTTTGTGATTCTTATTATTCGTTCATATATACTCAGAAGAGCTCTAATATGTCACGTGTACTTATTTCCCCCAGAAAAATTAATTTTCCGCTCTAACTGCTCCCATTACGTGCTTTCTCCATTATTTCATTAATTTTTAATTTATGTGTTGTCCTTCTTATATGCAATAATTAGATTATGTTGTGCTTATTATTGCACTTAATACATATATATTGTCCGAGAAATATGTACATATCCAAATACATACATACCAAAATAAGATGGAAAAGACGTAACAATTTTCACAACAACGGAGCAAGTCAAGCCAACGAGGAGAAAGTGCTTTCTCGCAACAACGCTTATCCAATCAATACTATCCTATATGTTTAAGTCGGGAGTAGAAAAGCACAAATGTTGAACCGAAAGTGGGGATGGTGAAGAGCCAGGGAAGCAGAACAGTGAGAACTACATAAAGCCAACAGGCAAAGCTTTAAGTTTCCCAACCTCCCAAATACCTATAGAGATTCTGGCGAAAACTCCGTCACATAATATGCAACTGCTTCTCTTCCAAAGCGTAAACTTCTTCCCCTCCTCCTCCTGTTGAGAACAAGGAACATCGGACAGCCAAGGTTATTCCAGAGAAAGCTCTTCCAGTCAGAGAGAAACTGCTGCTCCATCCAACCCGGTTATCCTCTCTCCCTCTCAATCCATTCCCTTCCCTCGACCAAATAATGAACGTGTGCTTTCTCCGACAGGATTCATTCAAGAATTTCTCCACACCAGTTCCTAACCACATCCAGAGAGAAAAAAACTCTCCCTGGCTCGTCTGCTTTCTTTTCCTTCATCTTTTTGTTAGCTTACAATCAGCAGCTGCACAGAGGGCCAGGCCAGGCCAGACCTTTACTTAAAAAGTGGAGGAATGTATAGTGTGCCATAATGAAGAGTAGAAGAATGTAATATGAGTCAAGCCAGGCCAAACCCGCCCGTATTTTATTATACTGGGAACTCTGGAACTGGACTGGCTTTACTTACTGACGATGACGATGATGGTGGGCTGGAGATATAGGTACTTTCTCTTTCTCCGGTTCTTTCGTAAAGGCTGAAGATGATGCTGAGCTGATGGATAGAAGCTGTTATATGGCCAGTTTCTCTCTCCCTACCTGTGTCGGTGTGTGCTTAAGGTGTTATAATGATATACACAAGTGATCCGCCCACACACAAACAAAGGGGGAGACTGGGGGAGGAGAGAAGATAAATATTTTCCTTGTACTTCAGGTTAAAGAAAATAAATGTGTGGGAACCACTCGGCCAAGAAAGAGGGATTGCACACACTCCGACTACAAGACGTAACATCATTAAGACCTACAGACAATTTACAACACTCTTATGCAATGCATGCCCCCTTAAATTACTGATTAGTGATTAGATAAGGAAGTGGATGCAGAATATTTTATTCGCTGGGTTTAAACAGGATGTTTGTTCAAATAGATGGCATGAGCTGGAATTCGATTTCATAGAATTGGAATTGGTTATATTATATCAACTTAGAATGGATAAACTGCGACTTGCCTTGCTTGAGGATGAGATGTAGACATCTCCCATTTTGTAAATCGTTCCCTAAGCACAACTGACAAACTACGTTCCAACCCCCTTCATTATACCTAATCCCGGATGTTGGCTCATTCTAAATTTGAAATGGTGATCGATTACAAGATTCCTCCCTATTGTCATTTTGTTTGGCATGGCTTTCCATTTCCAATTGCGTCATAGGTATATTAACTTGTGCTGGTGCAGCAGTCCCATTATCACTTGTTTGGTTCCTGAAGTATTTTTCGCCTTAATTTACGCACGATAAGCTGGCTGTCATATCAGTTCACAAACAAAGGAAACTGTACAACATTTAGGTACGTAGTTTCCAATAATATTTTGTGTCTGCATTTAATTATTTGGATGTAATCATTGACGTCGGATAAAACAGATTGACTGACTGTGACGGAATATGTGTGACTAGACCATTTACATATTTACAGACGAGCAGACAACAATAAATTGGATATGTTTTTAGACTGGAGAAAGTGCTTGAACTATTCAGACATCCGGGTATGGTCCCCCCAGTCTCCTGGTGTTCATGTAATAGTATTATTCGACAGCAGCCCGGCCAGACCAAGGTAAAATCTCATTTTGGTGAAACTTCGCGTAATGATTTTATTAAAGACAATTTCCCGGAAGAGCAAAGGCTTCCGTGCGCTGGTCTCCCTGAGGGGTAGATTGGATTTCATCGTTAAAGAAAGTCCCCAACATAGAAAATTACTAATACATTCCTACAAACCAGTCTACCCCAAGCAAACCAATAGTAATACTTAAATTTTGTATGTTATATACTGCCATTGCCAATATTGTCAATTCAATACGATACTCTGAAACGTCACGCTTACATATTTCATGTATCGTCAACATTTAATAACCACATAACAAACTGACAATCAATTTTTACGACAAAATGGACGATAGTTTCTGCTAATGCAATCAGCAAATGGATGGATGCTACTGTGACTGTACAACAAGTAAACGATCTAGAGCTAAACGATTGTGTTTTTTTTTATCTCGCAGGGAAAACTATAATGTTTCGTTTCTACATCATTTCATTACTTAAATATAGATCCTACGGATGCCACTACGATTCTGATTTTTTGTACTATACACAACTTAAAGACAAACCTTGATGGCTTCCGTTCGGATCGGGGAATCAGCCAATTCTGAGGAGTCACACCGACGCGGATGGGAGTGATGATGTTGGGAAGGGTGACGATTCCACTGAGTGCTGTTGACGGACACGCTGACCACTTCGGGCCGCAAGTTTTGAGCTACAACCGTTGTCCCTACTACTTCGCCTACAGGCACACTACCAGTCCCACCGCTTTCTCGCCTCCACATGAACGATCCTAAAAGTGGTTTATACATCAAATAGATACATAAGTACAGTGAAAGGTCTATTTCAGCTAGGTACACTATGCATTTACAAACTTAGAAAATCCGTATTTTGTTGTTGTCAACCAATCTATCCTGATTCCGACTCTTATTGTGAAGAAATATATTTTGTAGGCGGTTATATAACAAAAAATCTTGCATATTTAATATTTTTTACTAATATGAATTGGCAAAGGCTCGGAGTGAAAGCTTTATTTTAATTCTATTTTTACAACTCTATTTCTATTGTGCGAATTGAAGAATAAAAATGTGTCTGCATTTCAATGAGGAAAGCGTCTACAGTATTTCAGCTGTAGATTGGATAGGCTTTGGATTTTTATATAATCTCGAATATTTAAGTAGTCAATCCGTATGTATATCATGATTGTGTGGGATGGAGCAGGAGGAAGCACTTAAATTGGATTGGAAGGGGGGAATTTGTTTGTTTTATTCATTGCATGAAGGGAACAAGAAAAAAACAAAATTTCTCTTAAAAAAGCTAGTGATACAGACTATCGGCTGACTACAATACAACGGGAAGAAGAAATCAAAGTTTATTTATTTCGTTACGTGGAAGAAAAGAAAGTTGGGAAAGTACCGTCGGAAGGTATTTATATAAATTTACGATTCGCAGGAGACACCCGTGTGCACTGCAATAATAAATGAGGATCGGTTTGGTACATGTTTAAGATGGTAGCCTACATACATTCTGATGCCATTTCCAAACAGGTACGATCAAGCTGGAGAACTATTTTTTCTACTTTCTCCCTAGATGATAAAGTTAACAAATTTCGGAAGATGCTACTTTCATTTCCCCCCCGTCCCTCATAGGTATCATCAATAGATTTGTTTGCAAGGCAAACAATACTTTGCAGTAATTTATATACAAGGAAGTGACGGCAAATGCAGGGCATCTGCTTTATTAGACTGCAAAAACTATATTTCTTTCAAACAATGGGTTTTATATCACTATTTATTGTTGCCCAAAAATGATATAAATGTTCTTAAGAGGTAGCCTTCCATCTGCAATCTGCATTAACCGGAGTTTATCAGGCGGAAAGGCTTCTTCTATAATTTTTTATAGGTAGATTGCAGATATAGGAAGGTTTATAGGGAATGAACTTTTATGTAATGTTACGTAAAATAGATAAGGAAAATATATAAAGAAAAATACCTTATAAGTTATAGCTGCATAAGTATGGGATAGGTTAAGCATGCAACAATGTATCAAAAGGAGGAAAGGGAAAGTATCTATCTTTCCCTGATTGTGATTGTGAGTTCACAATGAGTGGCAGGAGGAAATCAAAGCTATCTCTGGAGGACCTACTCCCCTACAAAATAGAATAAGATACATGATGGTGAATCCAAAGTATAAACTAATTTTTGACGTGAGTCGAATGGAATGAAAGGAAATCACCAAAGGTATACTGATATACTGACTGTCTGGAATACGCTATACTTTGAGGATATATCTGTATATCTACTTTAGGTAGGTATTTTTATCTATCTGCTTGGTTGCTGGGTACTTTACTTTGGAATTGGTTGGTAGTGAAGTGAACTGCACACATTCAGGATGGATCGGAGAATGAAGATCGAGGCATATACCCATCTTCCCTACCATCAAGGGCCAGACTTTCACTTCACGTAAAAAACCAATCCTGTTCTCCATGTTCCAGATATACCGATTAAAATGGGATTATTTGATCAAGCTACTTTTATAAGAGCAGTTGCTGAGTGTTTACTGTTCATGTTATATCATTCTATTTTTGAATAGTATTGCATAAGTTAAGTAAGTCAAATATGCATAGTGTGGCTATTTGATCATTTATGTCGTAATAAAAAAAACAATATTATTATGCATATGCCTATGCAGGCATTCAATTTACTTTTAAACATAATCAATCAGCTTATCTATATCCCGTAGCCCCTTCCATCCCATGTGAATTCAATCCTCAGCGGAATGTCTTATCTCATTAAATATATGGATTGGATTTATAAACAAATCCCTTCGTGAAATGAACAATTGAGATTGAGAACTTAATTTAGATTATCAGCTCTGACAGTTATCCCTTTCATTATTGATCAACCGCAAAATTTAGGAAGTTCGGGGAAGTGCCTTTACTAGAGAGTAAAAAAATAGCGATGCATGTTATTCAAACACTGACGACGGGCAGAGCACTCTTGCATGCTCATGTTCAAATAGATAGAGATAGATATAGTGTAAGTAATCCAACCTGGGAAATGAATAGGAACTCTAATCCATAGAAATAAATTTCAATGCTGGGGGAATTCCTATCTCTCGTCGATTGATATTTCTCATAATGTAAGTAGGTTGCAGACAGGAATGTGTATCTCAGCTCGCCGGAAGAAATTGATTTTCATGGGAAAATCAGGTTCCATCGCAGTCCCAAGCGATGACAAAATTTCATTGTAGTTAGTCCCAATAGGTAGATATTTTGGAAACTATTGCTGGAAGGAGGATTAGGCTATAGGTATATATATATACCTATATGCCATTCCAATCAACCCCTAAAACCGAAATGCTTATACACATACCAAGTAGCTGTAAGAAATATGTGAAGGAAAGCAGTTTTAAAATGTGTGGTGTATTATAAATCTAGTTTTGAAGTAGAAGTAAAAGCGCATTAAATCTTATCTACCGTCGTCAAAAACAATTTAAAGCAGTTAAGATAACAATCCAAGATAGCATCAGAGATATACTTATTAAAAGTCAAACTCCTTAAAAAAGGCAACGCAATTCGCTAGAACTATATAATTCATAACGGACAAAAATATCTTCCCAGAGATAAATAAAAACTTTTATATGGCTACACGGAAACATCCACATCCACCCCACCACCCAAGTCAAGAACAGAATATCTGTGACGAAGATGATAAAGGAAACATTTCCCAATCTCCGCCGAGATATCAGTTCCCAGTCGTCCCAGCTCCTTCTTCATGACTCTTCTTCTTTGAGTTGTGAAATCATTTGGGGTATACTTGTTGACAGAAAAATAACGAGTCACTTGAGAGGAAATCCATATTGGAACGTACGTAGTACGTTCGTAACACATATGAAATGCTACGTCTACGTCTCAACTTCTGTTTATTTATCTTTTTTGTTGGTATTAAATAAAGATGGAACAGAAGAGAACACTCTCCGGTCCTGGCGCTGGCCCAGGTCCTTTTCTCTTAGTTAGTCCATATTAAACAATCAAGGAGGAACATAAATATTTGTGCAGAGACCCCTTCGCATTTGGCTCGGCCCTCTCTCCCCAGCCCAGGTAGAAAACTTTGACAGTAGTAATGCCTCTCGCGAAGGCCAGTCGTAGTTAAGCAATTCGTAATTAGATTTTTCCTGGTTCGTGTTTGCTGTCCCCACATTTCACAGAGGAGGAGGGGATATATAGGTATAGGTAGATATGTAGTGTCCCCCATTTCAACAACATCCTCTAGCAGCAAGAGAGGAAAATAGGCTGTTTCAGCAGAAATAATGGCGAAACTGGTTATGTGTTGATGATGATGGTGAAAGTAAAGTAAGTAAGACCTGATTGCATTGGCCCATAAGCACTATATTCATATTACTCCGTACATATCTTCCAGCCAGAAGTATAAATAAAAGAGCTTCATTTCATTCCTTCCTTTCCAGTCAAGTCACTGTTTTAATGGTTACCGTGTCAGTCTCAGTACTTTGTCTCCCTCTCTCATGTCATGACAGTAGAAATGCTACAGGGAAAGACCAAATAGTAACTAGCAAGCTAGTAGTATGCATGTCCATAAAAATAAAAAGCTTTGTCACCTCTTTCCCCTGCCAAAACAACACCATTCCTATTCCTAGTAACCCATTTGCATTTCACTCTGACTGTCTGACTTCACTTTCACCCATTTTGCATATGTATATTTCATGTAGATTCATTCACTCTCCTTCCTTATCTCCCTGCCATACTCCAGTTCTGAAATTAGTTGCTGGAAAAAAATTATTAAACAAAAGCAAGAGGGAAGAGATATGCCTATAGTACGACAGGGAAAATCGGTCACTCCTGAATAATTTATTGAGCCACCTGTTTCCCATGAACTGGCGATGATAAAGCTGTTTGACGAGATAAATACATTATAATCTTGAGCAGTCTGTTCCCTCGAATCCTGATCCTGACTTCATGCCACAATGGCTTGGTTGTCCTGTTGTATGATGTTCTACCCCATCTATTTTGCATTATTATCCTTATCTAGATTTCAATGCTTTTTGAAGAGATATGTCATTTTCGTTTATGTTTATGTATGCGGTGGTGATGATGATGGGGGATGATAATCCTGTTGCTCCTATTATTAGTGAATATTTTGTGTGTAGGTAGTATTAGGTAGTAGGGATAAATTGTAGCTTTGAAGTAATCTCTGATAAAATGATGTTGTTGACAATATTCGTATATGCGGTTGAAACTGAACTAGCTCATATAGCACGGTGGATGGGAAACGGACAATGAGTGAGACAGGATAAAATTAGTGCCTGGGTGCGATTACAACAATTCGGGTCATTCGAGAAATGTTGAGTCGGGAGAAAATGACAAAGAAAAACTTTCATTTAAGTATGTTTCGGTACAAAAAGTTCAGTTGCATGCATATGTATGGAAGTGGAGAAATATGCCAAGAACTGAAAAATATAGCGGTTCCAACTTTCACGCAATGTCATAATATTATTAAAATTACCGCAAGAAACTGAACTGTGGAATTAGGCATACCTATTATACTTGTTGATACAAGTTGGAAAAGTGAAAATGACTTCCGAATGAAAGGATCTTTATTCTCATTCTCCTCGGTATAATTTAATTTTAATAATGGAGGAAATTCCGAAGTAGATATCAACTTGAAAACGATTTTACTAATGATAATGTAATTAATTTTAATTTAATTCATGGCTAAAAAGGTGAATTCATTAAAAAAAATATATCAAATTAAACGAGATTGCCTAACAAAATATTTTCCCTTTGAATTTCCATCTCCGTCTATCATCTCTTTCCAGAAGGATGATTATTGGGAAGAGAATATGTTTGACTCAAATCATTAAAAACTTTTCATTCCATATTTACAAAGCCGGATTTAATTCCCGAATTGAATTCTCTCATCCAGCAGCTTCATAGACAACTCCGAAACAAAATGTATTAAAAAGAAGGGCATAATAACGTGGAGCTAACAATAACACAATATAATATACTTATACTAACAATAGGAGAATTGGGTTCAGATATGTTCAAGATAGGAAATTCTATAAGTCCCTGTAAAGCTTTGACTTGCTTGAGAAGCCGTAAAGTAATAAAATGAGCTCGACTTTATGAAAAATGATGAAAGATAAAAGCAGAACGGAGCAGATTTCCCTTTCCTCCGCTGACGAGCTTTCACTTCCACATCCACATCTTCCTCCTCCGACCCAACCAATTCCGAAGCATTTTCTAATTCCACTCCCCCATCATCATCCCATCCCATATATCCGACCCAACCCAGCCACCCAGCATATTTGCGTATCTAATTTAGTTTTAAAGTTAGTGGAAATTGTTAACATTGTTTTTGTTTTATGAGCTGGGAATTTATATGCGCCCATCTTTATATAACCTCCCCGAGTGGAAATTTCATTGAAATGTTTGGGAGAACATAACATGGGCCATACCACGACCATAAGTACCCATTCTAACGACTCCGGAATTAGAATGACAAGCAATATCTGAGATTTGAATGATGGAAAGGGAAAGCCCCCTTTTGTTTTTAAGGGTAATTCGGCAACATCATCATCATCATCATCATGAAAAAGGAACAGGGGAAGGGAAAGTTATTTTTTTGATGATGAAGTAGTCGTTGTCGTTGTTGGACCAACAGACATGATCAACGACAAAATAACTTCCTCTGAGAGGGTGCCACCGACAAAACCATACAATATCCATCCAGTAAAGAAGTGAAGTGAAAGCCATATTACATCATGTCATATCATACCATGCCATATAAGTATAATCATTTCAACTATGCCTATGTATCTCAAAGAAACAAAATAGTTTCTTTCTCCTACAATTATATAAAGAGAGAGTCGCTGCTGATGATGATGATGGCTTTCTACTTACAAAATTTTAGCCCTTTTACCAAACCACATATACAAGCGGGGAGTTGATGTTGCTGATGATGATGGGGAATACAACAACATTGCATTACGACATAGTACATGCGAAACTGGATATCGATCTTGCTCTTTCATACATACCACAAAAGTAGGCATTTTGTTACCTACCATAATGATTTAAAACATGGCCCGTAAAAGTAAAATATAAAACATGTGTGTGCATATTTTAGATGGAGCATGAACCGAAATGAAAATGAAATGATATGGGCTATATATATCCCATCGCATTCGCATATCGCATTGGCCGCCCTGTAGCTCTCCACTTTCACGGGATTAGTTTGGCATGGTTCATGGTCGGGTCTTACTGTGAAATTAAAATCTAGAAAATAATTTCCCTCCCAACTCTCGAAATTTGAGGAGAAAGTTTGGGCTATTTTCTTAATGCAAAAATTATGAGGAGAGAAGTTGCCATTGCCATTGCTGTTGGTGGCTATAATTTAGTTGACCCATAAAACAAGCTATAACTCTTTGAAATTATGAGTTATGCATGGCAGTCTTATGAACCCTGCCATGTATATTTCAGCGATCGCTTGTCGCTTTTTGTACCATTCTCCACTTAAAACATGAACGAAAGTGTCAACTTTCTCCGATATGAGTAATATTATATTGCTCTATTTTGATGTGATGTGACAAATAATGTGCTTGGGTGGGTAGTTGGGGGTGTAGCCATACATTCATGATTTGAATATATATGACACATGGATAGATTTACATTTTTTATGTTTGGTAATAAGCGGAAGTATTAAAACAGGCATTATTCCACACTTTTTTAAAACTGTGACTGTGAGCTTTATGGAATTGCATTATATTATGACTTGTTCTTCCATCTTTATGTTGATCAACAAGGGTTTTTATGGGAGCTCGTTAACATGGCGGAACACGTGTTTTAGACACTTTCCCGTTATCTGATTAAATGATTTTTTCCCTTTCTTCAAACTTTCTTAGTAAAAGCAATCCATATCTTGGTGGCAGAATCTCTTTCTCTAATGAAGGGTTACAAATTATATTTTAGAGGGGGATTTTTTTTCTGGAGAGAAAGATTCATGCAACGCAACTTTCCGATAAAAAAGTTAAGTGTGTGTTGAATTCAATATAGGCAGGTATCCATTATACTTGGATTTGGATTAGCTATGTTGCATTCTCTGTTTATAAAAAATATGTATGGCCATATTATCAAAAACAACATCCAATTACTCCTTGACGTTGACAGATTGAACAATGGATGGGGAAAGCATGCGGCCTAAATAGCTTCTTATTGTGAAATGCCTATAAATGGCTATAAATGCATATAAGTCTACAATGCAAATAAATTATTAGCAAAAGATTTTGGTTTCCGCTCGGCATAAATAATTTATATACCTTGGCTTAGGCATTTGTACATGAACATTGTGAATTCTTGTTCAAGATCAGATAAGAGCTCATGGTTAAATTATTCAAGTAATTTGTGCAAATAGCTAGGGAGAAAGAAGAGAGATTTTTTATATTGCTTATTATTATTGCTTACCTGATTTTTGGGTTGGTTCGCTGGTGGGTATAGGTAATACGAGTTTCGATTTTCACATTGATCCATATATGAACACGATGGACACTGATATAGTTAGAGATAACACTTAACTACAAAAACCACACTTGCTCCATGATCCCCTTCTTGCATAATGAATCAACAACTGGAATTGCTTGGGATTGGAATTCAGCGACTCCAAGACTCGGAATGGCATTTCATTGTCTTGGTATTGGTGGGGTCGGCGGGGACGGGACGTGATAAGAATCCAATGGGGAAAGTCCTTAGATATTTATATATAATGAGGAATGAATAAAATTCTCAATAGAAATTACATCGGGCTAAATGTTTAAGATGAAAACAAGTTCTGGAAGAATTTCCTCAATTATGTTATGTACGACACGACATTCGATATTTGCCAACTTGTAGCATGCTATGTTGTTGAGGCTGCCGGCGATGATGATGATGGCGAATCAAGTGGTTCATTATTATATTATGTGGGCAGTTATTAGATATAGTTAATGTAACCTTGTTGTCCAAATCATGATAGGTGGAATTAGCTCATCGTCATTGTCTGCGCTAGAAGCCATGTCATATTGCTTCCCAGTAAAATTGATCAACTTGAATTGAATCACGTTTTCATTAACCATATTCAATTATCCTTATTAAGAATGACACGATAGTGGAAAGTGAAAGTAACCTGAGAATCATTTTGATTGCTATCACTTACACTATAACAAAGACCAAGCGAAAGGGCAGAGTGATCAAGTTCTTCTTAATATTTTCCCACGAACTTCTTGGAATTTTAGGAGAAATTCAGAAAATTGAGGATCTCATTCTAAAGGACAGTAATAAGCTCTACAACATTTTCCTTGGTTTATATAATATGCAAGTCCAATCGCAATCGAATCATTCTAGCACGTGATGATCCCAATTTCGAATCAAAAGTACACACGCATTACATAATAGCTTCTTGTATTAAATCCAGAATTATCAGGAACTGTCGTCTGTCCCTCCTACCTTCACTTTCACTCAGGACTCGTCCTTCGTGCTCACAACTCGAGATCGTGTCACAGCCCAACAAACACCGACAACCACACATTCCATTCCAAGAACAACCTAAATTATAGTAATCTCTCTTGATCCATTACAAAAATTATCCCACACATTACATTAGCAGTACTTCTTTCTTGAATGACGTGCATCATTCCTACAAATTACATACATATCATCCCAATCATGAGCACATTCCGAAACAACGACAATTATCAGCTTATTACCCTTTAATAAAATACACTTCACTCCCCCGATAAAACTTCACTTTCTCCCAACGACACCCACATCGACATGGACATGGGCAGACACACAGGTTGTCGTTGCCGTTCCCATTCCCATCATCATGTGGAATCCATGGAACAACTTGTTCTTCTTATTGTGTGGAATGCTCTATGTATATCTAATGTGAAAATTATGTTGATGATCCAGATAACATTGATGATGATATTTTATATTCGTCGGCCCAAAGCCAACTTATATGGCCTTCCCTTAAATACGTATACAAATGAGCTAAGAGTTGAATGAGCTGGCTTCTGTCTCTACGAGAGAGTGAACAAGAACTGAAGTAATGTATGGAATTTCTTGTATTACCTATTATTCCTCTCCCGATTCATATGATCCGTATTCCGTACCGTTAGGTTGCTTCCTTGCTTGGTCTTGCTTTTGCTTTCCCTTCCCTCCTTGTCGTCGCTCATCTAATCGTAAGTAAAAAAGGGACTCGTCCACAAGACTGGAGAAAGTGAGGGGAATCGAGAAGAGAGCAGAAAGAAGGAGAGAGAGACACTCAAATAGAGAGAGGGAGAGGAGAGAGCCTCAGCCAAAACGACGTAAGAAGAGGAGAATCCAACGAGAGAAAGTATTTTTCCTCTCTTTCGCCATTCAACTCTCAACTCAAACTCAAATTCAAACTCCTTTCCCAAAAGCAAGTGAAAGTACACACGCTCAGATGACGAGTAGGAGAACATGGCCAGAGTGAAAGTAGTTGCATGTAATGTGTAGGTACATGCATAGCTATATTTATGTATGGATATGGATGTATGTAAATCCCAATATGAATTCCGAGAAACACTACCCTACTACCAGTTTGTTTTTCAGGTCCATTCCATGAGAATTCCAAATGATGTGTTCCTTCCCCTCTAAAATGTACATATCTTACCTAACTCTGTTATAAGTAGTGCTACATTATATCAGTGCATGTTCATGTTCTTTAGTTGGCCGATGGGATATGGTGGATTGGATGATGGTGGTTTGGTTTCCACTGAAGCGCTCACCAGTGTGCTTTTTACTTCTACAATCTACAAGGTGGTGGTGTATATACGGTCAGGGCGATGAATTTCCTACGACTCAAGTTAAACTATAGTCCTGGAGAGACTCCACATTAGGAGGAATATGATTACCGTTGTGCTTTCACTCTCCCTCTCTCTTTCTCACTCACACTGCTTATGTGCAGAAGTCATAGCTTGATTCAATTATTCCTCGGGAGATAATAAGTATAACATGACTATTGCTATATTTATGTATCCAGTTTTGCCAAGGTGGGTTGTGTGAGCATGAGGATTATAGTGAGGAAATATGTGGATATCTGATATGATATGGTATGAACGTGTTCTTTCCTCTTTCCCTTCCTCTGTTGAGCTGTGGGAGTAAAGTAAGCATTGCATAAACTTATAAAGCTCAGGTTCTCTCTTCTATTTTATTCCTCCACGGAAGTAGGAGAAAGCTAGGTTGGGGGAAAAGACAGGATTTGTAGGTGTGCATTAGATCCCTCGTTGGAGGAGGATGAGAATAGCGTAGGAAGTACTACGAGACTCCAAGCAAATAGCACAAGAGCTCCGTAGTTAGTGGTTTGGTTTGGTTTGGTTGGCACTTGATACATGGACTATATCTACCACCATCCCCATCACCATCTACGTGTACTTACGCAGGGAGCCGGAGCGGAGTGTGGAGGAATAGGAAACGACGAGGACGGCGAAAAGACTGTCGGTTTTTACGACGGGGAAGGGAAAGGACTGTGTGAAAAGGGAGAGAGAAAGTAAGTAAAAGCACTCATTCCATATTATACAACTTACAACAAGATTTATATACCCGAGCCATACAAGGACCATGCCATGCCAGAAGCAACACACTGGTGGATGGAGAGTGGAGTTGGCTTTGGAGAAAGCAAAGCGGGATCAAGAGAGAGAAAAAAATTCATTCCACTGCACATAACAATACAGCTACGACTTAAAACTACCTTTCATATATGGCTTATTGTGCTGGGATGGATCGTATCGTGAAATTTTTTCCCAAGCCAAAGCTCGTTCCAGCAACAATAATAACACATAAGTGCATAGCCCAAATGGAACTCAGGGGTGGTGGTGGTGGTGATGATGGTGAGCACCCCAAAAGTTCCATGGGAATGTGTAATCTAAATGGTAGTAGTTGGTGGTGGCTGTGGTGAGAGAAAACAAAACATCTAACTACAATCTACAGTGTACAGTGGCGGTGGTCTGGGTTGGTTGTGGACCTTTTGGAACTGTTTGGAACAGTCTATGCCTTATTCTTGCCAGGCCACACATGTACATAAGGAAAGTAGTCATTGTCTCTTCCTCATCCATCACAGTCATCATGATCACCACCACCATCATCATCAGCCCCACCACCGCCACGGCTGTAATTATTAGCCTGTTTTTTAAAATAAATATTATTTCCAAGCGGGGAAAAAATGCGCCGACCGAGACGAAGAGGAAAATGAATCAATAATGATATGGCAAGCGTCAAGCGTGAAGTCCTTTCCCCTGTTCCGGGAAACGGAGAGTATCAATTTCATTAAATATTAGTCATATGTAATATGGAAAGTTTGCATTTAGCTTAGCAGAATAAATTGCTCCACAAAAAAATAGGAACACAATTCGGGGAAAATCATTTAGCAGGTGCATGGGTAAAAATTAATTGGGACGAAATGTGGCTTTCGGCCAAGAAAGTACCTAAGCCCAGCTTGACTTTATAAATTCTTTAAATAACTGTTCCGAAACGGGAGATTAAAAAAAGAGACTAAAGACAAGACCCAAGTCCAGTCAAGTGGAGTACCCAACAACTCCACTTTTCTTAAAGGTGCTTGGCTTCGCCTGTGGCTTACATAAGCCAAGCATGAAATGAAACATATCAAGTGTCAATGTATGCGTAAAAAAAATCTATGTAGGAATGGACATAGGTACTTGTATTCACAATTTCACAGGCATGAGCCATTTTATAGATTGTGAAATGAACTGACTATATAAGCCCGACCCACCAACCGGTAAAGGGTTGTGTGTTCGCTCTCAATTTACATGTATGTCCATACTTATATGACGACTATACACTTCTGTGAAGAATAAAGTTACCTAATCCGAGGATTCTTGTTATGCAAGTGGCAAGTATGGACGCTTTTTCCTGTATACATGGGAGATATTATCAGGTTATGCATGTTCATACATTTCTGTGTGAATATGGCTGCATTTTATGTAATATGCGGGGATATGATTTCCCAGGCTTTACTAAAGCTTGCTATTTAGTACTGTCAGAATACATGTATTAAATGGGTAGTTGGTTGGGATAAAATGAAAATTGCTCCCGTTTAAATTAATGACAGAAAAGAGAAACCTTTCATTATTATGAATTTTCATTATTGGTTCGTTCGGGGTGAAATGACGAACTAAATCTAATAGCCATATCGTACCATCATAATCAAGTAAATAGTGGTCAAGTGCAATAAAATAAAAGTTACGCAAAAGCAAGGAATAAAAACATACACAATATTATCCACATGTATCTATGTATGTGCTTTTGTTTGGATGGAACACTTTTCCAATGTCTAATTTAGTTTTGTGAGGGATATAAAGATTGTGAAAAGGTAAATTCAAATTAAAGTTACCTGTTCAAAGTGTTACTAAAACTATTTAGCATATCTTCAAACATGGAATAAAAGTATGCAATTATATGATTTGGTCAAATATGTTTAAATTGAAAATGGAGTGTCAAGAAAAAAAGTTTATTTGGCAAATTTCCAGTAGCCTGTGATTGATTTCCTAACATCTAATGACACTTTCTTCGGTATTATGTAGCTCGCATTTATGTTTTACTGACGCATGACGCAAACTACTACTTCCTAAGATGCATAAGAATGCAACAATGTAGAGAATCAAGATGCTAGAATTGTCAATCATGACATGAGTGAGTGGCAGCATGAAAGATATGACATGACATATTAGATAACTTCCAATAAGCGAGAGAATAAAAAATAAAATCATACCAGTATTTTTGGAACGGTTGAATTGAAAATGCTATTTTCTTGCAATATATTATTGAAGAATTCAAAAGTTAATGAAACCACCAGAACAGAAATGAATTAAGAGAATTTAACAGTGAAATGAATAAACATTTTTTAATCTTTCAGATATCAAAATGAAATCAAGGGGCAATAATAGCAATGAATTCAAGTCCCCCGGAAGGGCCGGGACGCCCGATAGTCCCGGAAATACTAAGAAAAAGCGTCGTATGTCGACGGCTGCATCAGGCTCCAGTTCTTCCACGCCGCCTGCGGGCCAACAAAACCAAATGTGTGAATTATTACCTCCACAGCCAATGGCAGGTAAAGTGACAAGAATGAATTGATACACATTTTAATCCTGTTCGAAGTCCTCGCATAAATAAAACAATAATTCATGCTACATATTTGTAGGCTATGGAGATACGATAGTTGCTTCCAACCCCTTTGATGATGCTCCTTCCGGACCACCACCGGGTATGGGTGGCCCTCCTCCGGGAAACATGGGTGGTCCCCCTCCCGGTCCTCCTCCTGGACAAATGATGGGTAGGATGCCAGGTCCAGGAATGCCTATGCAAGGACCAGGAATGATGGGGATGAATCGTATGCCAGGTCCACCGCCAGGACAGAATCCGAATATGATGCAGGGACCACCAGGCCCAAATATGGGACCCCGGATGGGAGGGCCGCCACCTCAAGGAATTTCTCCCGGACCAGGCATGCAAGGAAGTCCAATGGGTCCCGGTATGTCGCCAGGACCTATGAGTGGTCCGATGGGAGGTCATGGAAGCCCTTTGGGTGGACCAGGGTCTATGGGCCCTGGACCAATGCATGGGGGAATGGCCATGAGTCCTGATGGTCACCACGGTGGAATGTCCATGGGCCCTGGACCTCATATGGGACCTGGACACATGGGACCCGGGCATATGGGACCCGGAGGTCCACATATGGGACCTGGAGGGCCAAATATGGGGCCTGGTGGACCTATGGGACCTGGAGGGCCAAACATGGGACCTGGTGGACCTATGGGACCTGGTGGACCTATGGGACCTGGTGGGCCAAATATGGGGCCTGGAGGACCTAATATGGGACCCGGAGGACCGCATATGGGACCTGGTGGACCTCCCGGTGGAATGAATAACGGTATGAATCCCATGGGCATGCCTCAGCAACAATGGAACGGCCCTCCCAAACCCATGCCCATGCAGAGTGGAAAGGTAATTGTGAGACTGAATTCAATTTGAATCATTTTATGCAAATATTAAAGGGACAACTATTTCATAATAAAATATTATTAATTTGTGTAGATCTATCCCCACGACCAACCAATGGTCTTCAACCCCCAAAATCCAAACGCTCCTCCAATATATCCTTGCGGAGTTTGCCACAAAGAAGTACATGACAATGACCAAGCAATACCCTGTGAGTCCGGGTGTAATTTTTGGTTTCACAGGTACGAATTTAAAAAAAAAACCATTTACATTATATAATTCTGATTATAATAGCATTTACAATTATGAAGCATTAATTGACATTCATTTCAATGCATATTTTCTTTCAGAATATGCACTGGTCTAACGGAAGCCGCCTACCATTTCCTGACTCAAGAAGTATATGCAGAGTGGGTGTGTGACAAATGCCTTAACACGAAAACCGTTCCACTAGTAAAATTCAAGCCCTAAAGAACTTTCAAATTTAAATGTTTAAATTCTCAAAAACAGTAGTTTCCAGAAAAAATCGATGATACTCTGTCCATATTATTTTAAAATGTGAACTAAAATCATAACTACAGAAAGTGGAGATGGTTTATCGGATCTCTTTAAGATTTTATTATATCCGTACATATTTTAAACATAGATGATAGTTTTTCTAGGAATTTTTAAAATTTTGAAACATTTTATTACATAACTTTTTATGCCATAGCTGTAGATTATCGGTTTTTATACCAACTGACTTGACTCTTGTGACAAAATAAAATATATTTATATTTTCATAACAAAATTCTACATCCATCATTTCACTGGTTCAAACCACACGCACGAAAAATATTTTATTATTTAATGTTTGGCAATTAATATCAGTATCAGCCAATATACAAAATTGAGATTTAGAATGCAATTTTTTTAACCGTAACTAACGCCATAGCGTTCGTATCAGATTGTTGGGGCTTGGCAGTGTGTGGGGGTCTGTAACTACAATGTGTGAAAAAATATAACAATTCATATTTTAAGTATTAAGTACCTACGCCATGCATGATTTACAAAGATATGAAAGTAGATACATATATGTATAGCTCATTTTGAGATAAATTGTTCAATTGTAAAAATGTGAGCATGTAAGTACTTTGGAACTGACGGCTTTTGGACGGCTGTTGATATTCGATGAGCAATACCAGCATGGCTAATTGTGAATCCATGCTTCCTTCGAAACTCTTCATGTTCCGTGGCTTTTAAACTTCCAACTTGGGACAGCAGGTTGTAAACCTAAAGTCATAGTCATGAAACAAATGCCATATATTAGGGATTCGAATATGTATCGTAATGTATGGGGAAAAAACTATATTTAAGACTTGTACCTGCAGTTCAATCCCTAAACTTCTGATAAGCATTCCGCGTTGCATTAAGCCCTTCGCCCTGTCATATTCCTCCTTCGTAATTATTGGCGCTCCGGACGGCGTCTTGTTCCCAATTCCAAAATCAAGGCTGAGGCTCGAAAAGCTATGGTGAATCTATGAAAACCAAAAATTTCGACTTACTGACTAAAGTATTTGACTGATAATGATCCTTAAACTCACTCGTCAGTTAAAAAAATTCAATTAGTGTCAATTACTAAAAATGTATAATAATTAGTCATACAGGTCTGCTTCCAGAAGACTCCCTCGTTGATGTTAGACTGGTGCTAGGAGCCCCGGCTTTCCGAGCAGGAGCTGTTAAGGAGCCGGGCTGAGTCTGTGGTCGGTTACTTTCTCGCTCTCCCTTCACTTCTTTAGTATGACTATTAATTGGCCGCTTCTTCTCATCTAATTTTTTCTTTTCCTAAAGATAGATAAATATTACTTAATTAATCATAGCCACTCCCTTTTTAAACAGTAAATATGAAATGTTGGGTCATCATCATTAATCAATTAATCATTACATTGTACTCATCAAGCTGAGTCCTTGTCATATTAGCCCTCGCCTGGGAGGCAGCAGTCTCTTGATAAATTGAGCAAATATTTTGATCCAGAAACTTGTCATATTTCTCAGAGTCTGGGAGGGGATATATCAGCCTGTAGCCACCCCGGTTATCAATCTCCCACTTGAACTGAGCATCCACAGGGGAAAGTTTATTTGAGCGGTTGATATGGCCATCTTCGTGCTTATGATGTTTGCCCACTTTCTCTCCATTCCTTGGGGCATCCCCTGCTCCCTTAGTATTTTGACTTGTTTTGCTCCTTTGAATTAATCAAGAATGTTTCAATGAGTACTTTCAAGTTTACGTCATAAATTATTCCACAGGGAAAAAAATATTAATTCCAGCTCATTACTTCATTTCAATAACTTTTCTGGAGAGCCTCTGCTGAACCCTCTTCCTATCCTCATTCTCAATCTTTCTCCTCTCAAGTTGTTTGATATTGAGCATGGAAAACGTATCCCGGAGAAGGTCCTCTTTGATCTGGCGATCCAAATTAGTATCCATATGAAAGCTGGGGGAGTGGTTGACCTAAAGTATTTATTTACAAAGGAGAATCAAATTATTAGCAAAACAAGCGTGGGCGTCTATGATCCCTATTATGGAACACGTTTCGTAATTTGTTTTCCGTTCCATATTATTGACATTCATATAATCATAATAGTACTACCTCAATGATATACGGCTTGAGTTTGTGATCAAGAAGGATGTCAAATCCAAGAAGCTCGAAGCAAGCGCTGCAAATGTCATGATGGGGGAAGCAGGTCCGATAATGATGCTTCAGAATGGGCTGGGCTGACAAAATCGTTTTGATAATTATGTCATCAATTTCCGACTTCAATTTGTCCACATCATATTCCCGCTCCGAAAGATATTGGTATACTGTGGAGAGTTTCCTAAATGTGGAAGGTACAAACGTAGTCCGGAATTATGTAATTGGAAATCTTTATCTTAATTTAGATGAAAAAATTATTTAATATCTTTTTATACCGTTTACTCCCAGTTTCCTCACTATCCATGACATAATCCCTACTGAATTTATTCACCGCATAGTTGGTCAAGTGCATGTAGGAGTTCTCCGTGTTGTTGGAGGAAGGCTGTCGATATTTTGCTGTTGCAAATCTGTTCCCATCCAGTATGAAACAAAAATGAAAATAAAATGAGTAAGAACTTCTTACTAAGAAGCGCAGTCTCACTTCATGGAATTTTTATTATGAAAGTTTTAATCTAGTTGGATTAAATTCGCATTAATATCAACTCACCTAGCTAAGCCTTCCTTGTAGACCCAAATCCGGAGGGGATCACACGAGGTAATTAAAACGTATATCCGCAAGTCAAATTTTAGAAAGTCGATTAGGAATGGCTGGAACAATAATATAAAGAGAATGGAAATTTTTAAAAAAATTACATTTTAGTGATCAGTTATTTATTTCGCATATTACACATTTTAATATTATACCGTGGTGCGATCAATAATTAGTAATGAGATGGATTTAAAGACAACTTAATTAATAATTTAACGCAAAAAGAGACTAAAGCTTACATAGCATAGTTAATAAAACAGTTAGAAATATTAAGGAACAAAGACGGGGCAAGGTGAGAAAAACAAGAATTGTTGAGACGCTAATTTTGCGACGAAGTTGATTCAAGTCAATAGGCTATATCATTGTCTCTTGTTACCCTCCCCTTTCATCAAACAGATCAAATCCTAAGCGCAAGCAATGTGTTACATTTGTTGATATTGACTTTTTTTAGTCTTCCCCTTACACATATTTGAAGAAAATCGTGTTCATTGTTAGTGAACAAAGACTGGGATTCACTAAGTAATCGTAATTAATTTGCATTGTTTGTGTTATTGGCTGGGACCTGGGACCTGAAAGTTTATCTTGTGTATCTAATAACGTGAAAGTACAAATTCCTTAATCAATTGGACTCAACTTGAAGTTTAACTACGCTTTTGAGTAAGTGATTTTAGTATTTAAAAAATTAAATTTGTATGCAAATTGGAATGGAATTTGGCTAGAATGCATAAAATGATTATTGTGATTCGTTAAATATCTATGCATGCACTTATATCTAAAGAACCCTTTTGTTGGTGACATATATTGTTCATTTCATGATTTCATCTCATGTTACCTTTTGAATGTAAACTTGGCAAATGATCCTCCCGAAGGGATTCAAGTCCCTGACATTCTTCACTAAAAAGATTCCTCGGCCTTGGCAGCCCATCTCCGGCTTGCAGATGTAAGTCCTCCCCTTCCTTGTCGCTGAATACGAGGCCAGCTCATTTCCGCTGTTGATAAATTCAGAAATGGATTAAAAAGATAAAAGAAAGCACTTACAGTACATTGCATAATACACTTAATTGAATTGAATTTGGGAGAAAATTGAAACTAAAAACCAAAATCAAATTAATTTCATATTTCATTCCTTCCTACCACCCACCATCTCATATCTCCAAATCACATCATATCATATCACTTGAGGACAATATGAAATGTGGAAAACAAAACGTTTGTATGTTGCATATACGCGATACTGGCGCTGCATTACATAAATACATAGGTACGCCTCCACCAATTCATACGTAATTCATTACGGAAAAAGGAATTTACCCGAAATCGGGTTTTGGTTTTGCGTTTGCGGTCATATCTTTCATCTTTCCATTCTCTTTGAGAAAATTCTTACTCACTCTGCGGGAAGGCACCATGACATGGGATAGATGTCATAATCGCGTGGGAAGTTCCGTCTCATCCGATTTAGGTTTCGGGCGAGTAGGTCCTTCCTGCAGATCTCATTCATTCCGGGGAAATGATTCACAATCTGGGAAATCATAATAATTTTGATTAGTCCGGTTTTTGCACGCTATGTAGTATTTTTGCAAAAACTGTCAAAATGGCAAGCTTTCGTCATTGTTATGTCTTTATGCAACATTGACTAACTTGATAACGCCGCATCTCGACAGCCCTCTCCAGCGAGACGCTATAATCAGTCCAATATAGGTTCCAAGGCTGTTCCTCCGAGACCTCGAGGAGCCCGAACTTCTCGCTAGTTTTTCGAACAATGTCATATCGACAATGGGCCAAGCAAATAGTGATGGCCCTTCTCCTCCTCCGCCGGCCAGATCTGGGGGTGGCCCTCATAGGGGGGACTTGCTCCTCTATGTCATCAATAACGAGACTTGTCGGGGAGATGGTGCTGAGGGCGGTAATGGGCTTCATAATAGTAGTTAGCAAATCGCCCCCTGTTAAATGATCAAATGATGATTATAATTATTGGATGAGACCGAAAGTAATGAATAGATGGAGAAAGTTTGTGGATTTCAAAATTCATTTACCATTTGGCCTAAATATGTTGGACCCTTGGATGGATTGTTGATGAGGGGTCCTTAAAGCTTGCCTGGGAGAGGATCCCAGTAAAGGGGAGGCTGGGACTGGGGAGTCATCAGTACTCCGGACGACTGTCTTCTTGATTACATTCGTATCTGGAAAGGAAGTTCATTTAGATAAGTGGACATTATCGGGTTGCATAAAGCATAAGATACTCTGGCTTTAATTGGATTATGAAACGAAGGATATTCCATTAATGGTTTTTATAATTCATGCTGATGTGATATAAGTAAATTAACTGCTTTCACCTTTTCCATTATCTTCCTCCTCCTCCGACTCTGAGGATGTTCCAGAGGAAGTCGAGGAAGACCCCGAGGAGGAGTCCGACTCTTCTGAGGAGTTGGTGGAACTCGATTCACTCTCACTCTCTTCCGATTCACTTGTTTCCTTTGTGGCATCGGTTGGCTTGGTTTGGTGAAATTTCATAGTTTTGGAGGAATCCTTCTTGGGAGGAAGGGAACTATGTATTATGCTGGTGGGGACGCTAGAAGCGACAAGGAAAAATATATCGAATTAATATCCCGTGACATAATATGAATTTATAGGCGTACATAACCTCATTCTATTGCTATGATTTTATCTTCGTAATTCATAATCACTCACGGGCTATGATTGAATCAACCAGCATAAATCTGTAGATTTTATAATTCCTGCAAAAAGGGAAATAGGTTGTAAATTATGTATGAGTACTTCTTGAAATATTTAGCAATATGTAGCTCGTATTTAGTTTCTCAAATTTCCATATTCGTGTCTACGTCAGAACTTCTCTACCGGACCACAGGAACGAGAAGGAGGAATGGGCTAGGGCAGAACGCAGTTTTAATCTCAATATTCCAGTTTTTACTCGAGGATTTTTCAGCAATATTTTCTTTCTTCAATTATGAATCTCGTATTCCTAGTACTAGTATATCTAGTCGTCCTTTGAATTACAAATTTATCTTGTGTGAACTCCAACAAAGTTAGTTTTGGTGATGATGGGGAAAAGAGCTTCCGATAATGCTCTATGCTCTAAAGACTCTACTACAACTACCCTAATGTTAAAATACAATGTTAAAATAAAATAAATTGATAACGTATTATGGAATTAAGGAATTGTGGGTACCTATGATAACTTACTTAAAATCGGGGTATGCCGGGGCAGTAACTTGGATACCCTTCACAATTGAAACCCATCGTGATGGGGCGTTAGATTAGTTTCTGCATAGTGGACTAATGAACTATGAGTAGGTATGATCCTTCCAGAACTGATTACAATTTCTTTGTTTTATATTTCCAGATTCCCTTACGAAACTGGACTCGCCCGGACGATATGGAATACGGGGCAGCATGATACTATCCCGAACCGACTAAAGTTAAACTTGCCTGTTCTCCATAATGATTAAATATGTCGTTCCTAAAATCATGTCGCCTGCTATCCTTGCTGAAGCCCCTCATAAGACATTACGAATTTCCGATACTGCGTCCGCGACCATTATCAACAGCATTTCCTGGAGGATCACAAAGCACCATATATGCTCTGGCAACAGGTACATGTTAACATCAACAGTATTAATATTTGCAAGGCACGTGAAGACATGAATGGGTTTTGTGCTACTTCCTTAATAGGACACATTTATCGTGGTGTTGATTGAAGATGTCGTCATTCATATTGAATTTTTTTATCATGCTTTACGATATCAAAAACTTGTTAATGAAATATGCATTACAATATAGCACTTAAAGTTTATATATAGTTCATTCATATCCGTAAAAACGATGACATGGACTAAACGGTTGAGATAAATTGAGCAATGTCATGAATATAATTATGTAGTTAAGTAGGATGCATGCATGATGACGTGTGTGAGAAAAATGCTCAGCCTAATATATTGTGTTGACAGGTGGGGTTCGGTGTGCCCTTGCCGTGATCCGTGTGTCAGGACCTTGTTCCGGTGAAATGGTCCGTAAAATTGCCAGGTATCCAGCGAGGAAGCTACCGGAACCACGGATGGCAACCCTAAGAAAGCTGTATGACCCGGTTTCTAATAAAATTATTGATCATGGGATCGTGATTTGGTTTCCTGGTACGTATATATCTACTCATACATTATTAAGCTCCACAAGGGCTAATGCATTCCTGGAAAGCTTTTTCTGGCTATTCTGCTTTGAAAATACTTAAAGTGAAAGGAAAATGATGATGGAAAGGAAGAAGAAGAAGGGGTGAAGAAAGGCTTCCATGCAATATATAAAGTAGACCATAATAGCTTTAGCTTTAACCTTAGGTTAAAAAATTGTGGCGACCCCCTTGCGCTTTGCTTCAATTTCAATAACACGTTTCAACATTAGCTAAATGTGCCGTTATTTTTAGGCCCCAAGAGTTTTACCGGGGAAGACGCATGTGAAGTTCATCTTCATGGTTCCAAGGCAGTTATTACCAGCATGTTTGAAGCCATGCAGAGTATAAGAGGATGTCGAATGGCTGAGCCAGGTAATCGCCGAATAGATTTCGAATGAAAAATGGAAATTAATTTTTACTGCAGGACTTTATTAAATGAGGCATTCCTATTAATCTGTAATCCACAGGAGAATTCAGCAAACGTGCGTTTTTAAATGGAAAGATGGATCTAACGGCTGTAGAAGGTTTGGGAGATCTGATTTCTGCTGAGACGGAAATGCAAAGAGCCCAAGCATTAAACCAAATGTCCGGCTCGCTCGGCTCCTTATATGGATCATGGAGGGATAGATTAGCTAAAGTAAGTGGAGTTAAATTAATGATGGAGTATATTGGATAGATTTCCTCCATTTCCTTATTCTTGCTAAATAATGGCCAACCACTTCTACAAGCAGCTTTAAGAAATTGTTCTACTTTCTCTCTTTCTGTACTGCTATTCTAAACTTTCTCCCAAGAAAATAAATTAACTCTGAGCAGCTTTGCTTTGCTTTCAACTAATGAAAATAAAGAATATTGCATACATTTTAGCTTAATTACCCGGAACCTACTTCCAAATCCCCATTTATATTCTTGGAATTGGAAAGACTAGGAAAAAGGCTTCAATGTTGCATTCTTTTTTTTCTAATAATATCTGGTCTCCTCTCACTCTAATTATTATAGTGCCTAGCAAACGCCGAGGCTTTCATCGACTTCGGGGAAGATGAAAATATAGAGACAGATGTCCTGGAACAAGTGGGGCTGGAAGTGGAACGGCTTCTGGAAGAGATGAAAAGCCATGTGAATGACCATCATAAAGGAGAGCGGTTGAGAAGTGGCGTTCACATCGCAATTCTAGGAAGGCCTAATGTGGGAAAGTCAAGTCTTCTCAACATTCTGAGTACGTCCATTTCATATCTTATATAAAGTAAAATATATCCTTGAATTATACAACCTAAAGAAATAGTAAAGTAAACATACATTAAGGGAAGTACTCCGTAGGACTTTGCGAAGTAAGGAAATGAAAGAACCCTTTGAATAATTTATATAATTTAGGATAATGCAATAACAACAGAACAGAGTTTGCCAATATTTCACTGAAGCGTTTTTATTAAAATAAATAATAAAGTAAAAGTTTGGATAGAACTCTTCTTTAGTTTCACTTTCCCCCATTACTCGACATTTGATCATCAACTTTCTTGTAACTATTTTTTTACAGCAAGACGGGATGCTGCAATCGTCTCAAGTATACCAGGTACTACCAGAGATGTTGTGGAAGCTTGTATCGATTTCAAAGGATATCCTATCGTCTTTGCTGATACGGCTGGAATACGATCCTCTCCTGATGAAATCGAGAAGGAAGGGGTAAATGAATTCAACTTAAGAGATAAAAAATGAATGACACAATCAAACTGTCTTTAGGTATATTTTTCCTTCCAATGTTCTCAAATTCCTTTCACCTGAATTGAACTGATTTGTTTTACAGATACGGAGAGCTGTACAGGAAGCGCGTAAGGCGGATATAGTGTTGCTAGTCATGTCCTATGAAAACGTTTCCCAGATAATGGGCGTCCATAATTTCAAGGATCATCAATTCACGCAAGTTGGTGCAACTGTTTCTACGATTAAATCCAAATCCAAGGGGAAGGAAATCCTTAAGACTGAGCTTATTCAACAGGAATTGTCGGAATTGGAGTTGATTGAGGTATGTGCATGTTCGTGCCTGCAATAATTCTTACATTTTTCTATTCCTCGAAAAGAAATTTCCGGAAAGGAATAGAATGAAGAAGTGTTGCTGATTCCAATATAATCGCCGGATTATCTTAAATGATCATGACATGCTTTTGTTGTATGACATATAATACTACACACGAAGATATGGCTACATACACGAGCTATTAAATGTGATAAAAGTAACGTGAGGAGGAAATAATGATACCAGCCAAGAAAAGCAATTGCTTTTTTATTGATTTTCTTTTACTCCTTTTCTTACCCTTTGATATAGGATGGAAATCAGAGTAAGAAATCCACCCAAGAATTTCTCGACAAAGTGCTTTTAGTAGCAAATAAGGTTGATTTAGCATCCGACACGACGACGACTACGACTACTCCATCCACGTCCTCGCCACAAGATAGAGACGTTGAAAGCAGATTGGGAAATATGTTTGATGCATTGATTTCTTGTAAGACGCACTCAGGCTTGGAAGCATTTACCCAGCTTCTCCTTGCGAAAGTATCAGAAATGTAAGATTGAAAAATTTACTTTTGGTAAAAAAAATATGGTAGCTGTAGTGTCTACCTGGGAAATCTGTTTGCTTTGAGGTATACCTACTTATTTCTATTTTGGCTATTATGTTGATTTGAGAAATGGAATGTTTTCATTTTGTAAACTGTCTAGGTGCACAGATCCCAAGTTTGAATCCCCTTGTTTGTCACGAGAACGCTACCGATCTCATCTTCGAAATTGCATCGAGAGTCTGGAGCTCTACATGGATCCTGAGGAGCTCAATCAGCAAGATCTGGCGCTGAGAACGCATCACCTCAAAAATGCTGTGAATAATATTGGATATATCACGGGGCATGTGGGGACGGAAGACATTTTGGATATTATTTTTCGAGACTTTTGTATTGGAAAATAAAATGGTTTTAAGATTTTTTCTTCTTCCAGAGAGAATTTTTTTTAACGAAGTGAAATATCAATAATAAAATTTTGTACTGGGAAGACCAGACTTTATTAAAATGCGAAATCAGGATTTTATTGTCAAATTCTTGGAATGCATTTTATGACGAAGTTTCGACAGGAATGAATGTACCTCTCGGTTAGGGCCTACAGTTACTTATACACTCTCTTGGCATATAATCTTCAATCTTCATAAAATAGTTTATATTCTGAGCCATACCAATTCCAAGAACAGTTCTCTGAAAATCTACTCTGCTGAAATTTTGTAATGGGAAACCTGACAAAAAGGAGTTTTAATGATTTCCAAGTTGTTATACGAGATGACTGCAAAGTATATTTGCTGGCTTGTTTGACTGGATCAATTTTGCACGAGGAAAGAAAACAAATTTCTTCTCTGGTTTCCAGTTTCAATTAAATGGTTTTTGGAGTTTGGAAGTTTATATGGCAAGTGTAGAGTTTTATTTTCCCCATCGGGAATCGGGATACTTGTCCTTTGTGCTGGTTGTGAAAAAGGAAAAGAAACTGTTTCACAAAGGAATACAATAAAGGAATCACAATCGGGAAATTCCTGAGAGTTTGGTAATATTGCAGATTTGTAATTAATTTTTTCTTTCATGCATTCTGTCTGCAAGTTCGTTCATAAGTATTGCGGTATTGAATAAACGATTGAATGAACTATTGCAAAAACCATATTTCATCCACATTGTACTTCCTGCTAGTTCGACATGATTGGAAAGATAATTTTAGTTAGACCAATTGAGAAATTGCGAGATATGTTGACTTAGGATTGACAGCAACTTCGAGAATTATAAAAAATAATTCATATTATATACAGCAACAGTGTTTGGTAAGTGTCAAATAAATTTCACTTCCATAATTACTTTTGTTCTTTGGTTTGTGATATATCCAACTTTGTACATGGTACCTATATATTTGCTCTGTCTATAGCCATGTTGCTCTTTGTCTTTGGTGTCAGCTTTTAAAAAGCAAATTGGCGAAGGAGTTGATTTAGGTAATCCATGTAATCTTTGATCCATGTAATATCTGCATAAATGAATACTTTGAGAATTTGTATCCCGTCTGCATTTTTGTTTTATAAATTCATAAATATAGTGATGTACAGATATCATTATCAACAGAATTGGATATTAATATAATTTTATGTAGATACATGCCAAATATATGAAAGCAAATACATTTTTGACGAATACCGTATTTCCCTGAAAATCCTGGAGATTCTGCATTAGTTTGCACAATTCATCATCAATTATCATTTTATCATGGTTCCAGGCACGCAGCTACTCAGCTTGGGCCACGCTACACACATAGGTGTAGGCATTTCACGGAAAGCTTACTTTCTCCCAGATTCAGGAAAAAGAGGCTTTTCCGCATATCCGTTGGCGTTATCATAGGAATGGAATCATGAAAAGGTTTGTTCTGGATGGAGATCTATGAAAGATGGCGATGACTCATTGCCAATGCCGTTGAACCAGATTATAGGTGTTTGTTCAATTCATGGAGCTTCTAATCTGGTTCTTGGTCTGGCAGGCAAAAATAGATACAGTAAGAAAGCTACATGATCATGATCGCGAAGCACGATCATTAGAACTCAGACTCCTTGGAATCTGAAATTCGTTCGTATAAAAAATTAACAGCTAGATTCGCCCTTTCTCCATCATCCAAAAACTGCTTTCTCCACAAGGTCTATAGCCTATGGAATTGCTTTTCGAGGTATATTGGTATATATAGGCACTTTCTCCATAAAACATCATCCATTGCTTAATTTATATTTTGCTGGAACTGGAATCTACAAATAAGCTCCTCTGGCTATCTCTGTTTGCCCACCAGCTCCAACTACATATTGCCTTATCCCTGAATCCATCCCAGTCCATTTCATGGAAACTCCCTCCCTGTCCATTCGACCGAGGAATGATGACAATGCCACTGACCACAGGTCATTATCTTTTACGTATAATTTCCAATTCTGCTGAATTGAATGACGTGAGTCCGCATCCGGATGCGAGATACAATCCGAGAATCGGTTTTGTCTCCTGCCATACAATATCATATCATATCCCATCCATCCATACCAGCTTGATACTTGACCATGCCATATCATATCACATCGCATCACCACATCGCCAAATTAGTTGACTGACTGAATCCTGCTTTGTCTTGTCATTTGAAATCTATCCCTACCTATATGCCATTCCTCATTCCTTTCAAAGTTTTACCAAGGTCATATCACCATCAGCACCCTCCCCTGCCTCCCCACCGAACCCAATTAATTTCCTAAAATGTACAACAAATACCATTCCTCCCCTTTAAAAAAAGATAACGGGAAAAGGAGTGAAAGAATATCTATGCTTGGGTTGTACAAACTAAATGTGATGTGATGTGTGTATGGCTTAGAATATCTAATGAAATAAAATAAAACACATCTCAGATCTACAGAGATCTGATCAGATCAACTTTACTTCTTCATCCTGTTAACAATCGCATTTCAGAGAAAATTTTCAGCCAAAGTAACTACGTGCTTTCAATATGTTGCTCATGTAGCTCCATTAGTAGAGATCTTTATATGCGATATAGACTACAACACAACTTTAGATATTGTATTGTAGAATAAATCCAATATAAAGCTGCAATACAAATTGTACGTGTGTGTGCTTTCATCTCATCTCTCTCATCCACCTCAAAAAATCCTCAATCCATCCCATCCACTTCCTGAACCTGTTTCACCCCACACTTTTCACAGAGAGCTATTCTCTCTCTTTCCTGTCCTGGCTCATCTGAACCCCGAGAACGTGAGTGATATACCAAAATGAAAACCGAGGGTCCGCACTACCGGTCCGATAATGTTCATTTCACATCTCTCCATCTCTCCATATCTATTTACTATATATAGCCTCTCTCTCTTTTCGGGGATATGGGGAATAATGGCGATGATGGGAATAGGAAAGCTTTCTTTTTACCAATTCACTTTATACAGCTATATCTCTACTTGAGAGAGAGTTTCAGATCATCTCATATCTCCTTGCTCATTTTTCCCCCTGGTCTTAAATGTGTTGAGAACTATGACTCTACCTATATCACTGTGTGAAATGTGTTCGAAATGAATTTGCTGCGTAGGACTCAATTTTTTTTTCATAGGGACTTTAGGAAACCCTGGCATGGCATGCTTTAAACTCTTTCTTCGTCTTTCCCGAGACATGATCATGAAGGCTTTCCTTTCACTGGGTACTATTGAAGTTACCACCATATCATACTACGTAGTTTCCCGTCACCAACAAAACAACGCATGCATTCTATTTCTATTTCTAAATGTACAACATTAACCAGGGAACCAGAACCAGTATCGTACTTTTCGGTCGTACTTGACTGTACCAGAAGAGCCTGAGAGATGAGAAGAGTGTGAGCGAGTGAGAGATCTTATCGGGGAGAATGAAAAACTACCTATATTTCACCAGAGCTGGATATAGCCAGAGAGCCAGAGTAAGTATGAAATTATATTAGAACTTTATGACTATGACTATGTGTGCTTTTGAGCCTAAATAATAGAGAGCAGCTTTTTCCATTTTATTTTCTGTATCTGCCGGAGCATGCCATATAGCCAGAGTCAGAGCCAGAGAAGTCTTATTTTCCCTTCCTTACAATATTTCCCATGAATCTCAGCGGAACAACATTAAAGCGTAGAGTGTCGGGTTGGATTTCGTGCAGTTGCGGAGTTGTTGGCGGAGTAGTAGTCTTTATTGAAAAATTTCCTAGATAGCTTGGGAGAAGAATAGAAAGAGAGCGGAGGATTTTGGAAGGCTTCACATAGGAAAGAAAACAGTCGTAGTTTATTATTTAATCGAGTATGTTTTGAAATCGTGTGAGAAGTTAGAAACATATAGATAGAGAGACGTATATTCTGTAGTTCAGATCGGAATATGTGAATCTATTCATGTACTTATTGAAGCTTAGATTCTGAGAAGTGAAAGTTTACATAATAAAAGTTGTGGATTGGAATGGATCGGATTTGGATTGTGTCATGACATGAGAGATTTGCCAGTATTCCTTCCGTCTTGTCTGAGGGAGAGAAGGATCAACAACAGGAAAAACAACGGCATAATATGAACAGGTTGACAATTATTTTATTTCTCTACTTTGAATAGAGGTATACGAATTGCATGAGCATGACATATACGAGGTTCTCCCTTGTATCGGTAATCAGATCGAAATTAATGTGTTGTTAGTTAGTATTAGTTAACCTGTAAGAGTGTGAATTGATGGGTGTTATACTGTTATATTATATTACTAAAGTCAGACCCCTGCCATGTTGTTGCAAATTAATTAAAACTCTATCTCTAGCATTTTTGCATGAATTGAGTATGTCGAAGCAGAGGATGAACTTCTCAACTTGAGAATCTCAAGGCTGTGAGCAAGGTTTCATGTGCAATGAAGTTGCTATCTCGAATCGTAATCGGGAAATGCGGTATCACAGCAGGATTACATTATACGATAATGATTATCCCGTGTAAAAATGTCATAAACATTAAATGCTCTTTCCTGTTGGGTGACATGACATGATATGACATGATATGACATGATATGACATGATATGAAGCTATTATTACAAAGCATATGCATATACCTAAAGTGTAAATGCTACATGGCTATATTGTTGTGTATTGAGAATATTGAGATTGACAAAAATATGTCTCTAGGATCACGAGGGTGTGATATGATATGATGACAAAGATATTCGGAGAAATGCATAACAATCGTATTCGCAATTCGCAATTGAATTCTACATGAAAATAATGCTCACAGAACATGTCGATTAGAAAGCATCATGGGAATGGCAATTTCAATATTCTAAACAGTCTAAGAAATTAAAGACATCTGTCAAAAAAAAAAGTGAAATCGAATCAAATTAAATTTCAGGCGACGATAAATCGAAAGAATTTTTCTTCTTTTTAAAATGTCAAAGTCAAAACAGAATAATGCATTTTTATGATTTTATGTTCCAGATTACAGTGAATCATGTTGAAATGTTGAATAAATATGTAATTTTAAAAATTACTATAAAGTTGAACATATTGTTGGCGTAAATAAACATTAGGCCATTCACCATTCGTCTTATTGCATAATCTCCCAATGATAAAATGAAGGTTACAGTATTGGAAGAGTTTAAAAACAATTACGTACCAGGCTATTTGATCGTATCTAAATTCGAGCTAAGTACATCGTCGGTTGTTAATAGGGGAAGTGATTATAAATTGTCACTTTAAATATCTATCAAAGTTTTTATGTATCTTACATGAAAATAGGGAAATGACTATAATGAGAATGGATGAATGAATGAACATGCGCTGCTACAAACTTATTAGAAGGGAACTTCCATTTTTTCCCATTACATATTTTTAATAGAATTCTTAACATGGAAAACTTTTGTTAATCTCGTCCTACCAGTTCCCTTTTCTTGGGAAAACACTTACCTCCCGCTGTGGTTTCATTTGCTACTGGAGAGAAAAAATGAATGCTAATTCTGGAATTCGTGGAATAGGCTGAATCTCAGAAACGACATGATATGAGTGAGTAATCGAATTCGTATGCTTTGTTATATCCGTACAGAGTACCTATTTTCAGAACATGTACTATTCACAAATGTGCCTACCTGTACGATGTACCTCTCTACTTTTATGATGTGATGATGACTGTCGATGTGACAGCCTGGTCCTGGTATGACGTATATTGCGAAGCATTTTCCGTATCCTGCTCTCGCAGGTTCCTGTCACGAACAATATCATTTCAATTTTATGGTTTCATTAGAAAAGAAAACTTGCATTGAACCATTGGCTGTCATTAAGTAGCTCAAAATAGGAACCCAATCCAATTTAGAACATACTTAATTTCGTGAGCTCCCACTTAAATAAGCAATATGAATATGAGCCAATTAATTGTAATAACTCGCATTTCGCATATAATAAGCCGTAACTCTATTCTATTATGCAATGGAAGCTTTGGGGGGGGGGGGGCAACAGGTACCATTTTATTTTATGTAGGTCAGACGCTTAGCTATACTGAATAGTGAGGCTTAACGATAACGACTAACGACTCCCGAGAATTGCTGCCATTTATAGGAGCATTTTTACTCCCACATAAGCAACAAGCAACATCATCATCACATCAACTTTGATCATTAGCATATCGCCACTATAGAAAAGGAAACAAATTGCTCTTGCTATTCTACTCGCAATTTCCATTCCCATTTTACTCACTCGCACACCTTACTCCAAATTGCCTAATTTTCAGCTTATTCCGAATGAGCTACAATGTATCGTTATCGTTAGGCCCCAGTACAATGAAATGTGTAAAATTTGGCATAGGATCAGATCATCAGACTGGCTATATCACATTAAGGTACCTACTTACCTAACTATATGTACTTGGTATTTATCCTTTCAAAACATGAGCAAAATAACAAAGTTGTAAAATCCCAGCCCAGCCAGTGACTTTCCTGTCAAAAAAAGGTTATCTTTTTTTACAATTCTACTTTTTTAGGAAGAAGATTTACAATTTACTCCAAGAGAAACAGTTTTTATCACCCATTCATTCCTCCTGTTGTACTGCTCATATTACCATTTTACCATAATCCAAACCCAAATCCTCATGCCTCATATCCCATCGTCCTATATATCCGCAACTTTGTATTAGGCAGTTTAAGATTCACATTGTCATTTTTATGAATGTGCCGACGCAACACGTACCAATACTACCACCATACCAGGACCAGAGAGGAAAGAACACAATCTGGTACTTTATGATGATGATGAAGCAAAAGTTGTAGTATAAGTTGATAAAGATTACACATTTATGGGCCAATAATGTGCGATGGTGTTGGAAAGTAGAGTTATGGCATTTTCCATATTGCCATGTAGGTATTTGTTATTATTACTATAAGTAGAACTATTTCTAATCCACCGACATACTTCTTTTCTTTACTTTACTCCCTCCCCTCCCTCCCCAAATGTCACTCGCAATCAGTGCAGTTCAGCTCATTACTTTTATTGTTATTATGTTTCTCTTTTGCCATCAGCAGCATTCAGCACTATAATTGGCGCATGGCACGGCGTCTTCAATTCGATAATATTATTTTTTGGACGCCTTTCCCTCAGCTCCTTTCAACAAAGTTATATGAGAATATGGGAATAGGTGGTACAATAATAATAATATTATTTGTTTGTTAGCCCATTTCTTATCGCCAGCAGATTGTGGACAGAGTATGGCAAAATGCGAATTTATTTTTGGGTCTACAAGTCAAGTCCGTATTTTTTCTATCACATCATTATGGTTAAGGCAAGGCTTAGGGAGCTTTTGACCTTCCTTTCCTACTTACGCTATATTCTTTACTATCATAGGGAAAATATTAAAGGAAGTTCATTATATTTATACAACTTACAAAGTAATCTTACAGAAGTGTCCTAATAGCATATATGACCATGTCATATTTTTTAACTTTTATGCTGCTCATACATAGGCACTCCCCGACCGATCTGAAACGATTTGAAATCATCAACAGTTACACGCAGTTAACATTGAAGTGTGTGTACATAAAAATCATGTTGTCCTAATCCATATTACCCTCCTACACTCTCACCATCATTAGTTGTTAGAATTACCATTCACAATTTTTTCCCTTGCTTGTTAAAAGGCAATATCCTTATAGCCTTGCTCTTTTCACCGTCATCATCTTCATCAATATCATCATCTCATCTCAACTTGCATTACCTATTTGTCCTTTAATACCCTGTACCAAAAAAAATCACAATTCGCCATCATCATCACCAAAATCACCCGCACCCTCTCATCCTTATCAACGTCCATCAGTCTGTCTATTGTACTATTTTTCCCTATTGAAGTTTAAGTGGCCTGGCCTGGGTTGGCCTGACCATGCCAAGCCATGACATGGTCGGTTCGGTCTTTTTTGATCGGCCCTTTCGAACTTCACTGTCAATAGCGATCCATCCGCGGATTCTCATTCTTTCTAAAAAAATCTATATCTGCGGTACAAACTAAAATGACGGAGTAATTCTCATTGAGTAATAGTAAGGCTGAAGTTGAAGGCAATTTCCTCAGAGAAAAAAAAATTCTCCTCGGTCCATTCATACAAAAACCAAGCCGACCCAAGCCCCAAACTCAAGTATATTAAGTTCATTTGGGTTTGGGTGTCCTGAATATATATCCGTAGTTTGGGCTAATATGTATTTGCCTATATCTATCTATAGCCAAAACATAACTTTTAAAACAAGTTTATCTCTATCTATTACACTTTAGTTTATTACGTACAATATATATTTGCCATCTCATCCTATAATCCTGCCATGCTCATTTCATACGGCTCATATACCTAGTCAGAAAAACAAGTAGATACATTTATTGAGTTTCGGTTTTATATATATGCCCCGTTCTGTTAATCTGTTGTGGCATAATCCCATGATGATGTTGCTGTTGTTTCATTTTCCTTCAACTAAACCCAACCAACTATAATGTACACATGCCCAAAAAAAAATTCTCCCAACCAAACCAAACCAGGGTTGAATGTCTTTTCCCTTCATGTTGCTAAAGTACAAACTGTAGTGGAGGTTAGTTTCATTTCACATTATTTCATATCGTATATTGTGTATCCGTATGGTTTTGTTGGTTACTCACCAATATAATGTATATGGTTTGGTTTACTATTCTGCTAAACTCGGGTCTCGGGTATAAGCAGGATTTTTGTTCATATCAAACCAAATTGTTGCCATTCTCTATAATATTTTCATATAAATATGATATGATATGATACGCTATGCTGGTGAATTTGGTGGTGGGTATATATCAAACTATATCTATATGTAACTTTTCTATAATGAATCTACATTCACCACTTTGTTTTGTGCTCTACTCTTTTTTTCTCATAGGGAAGAAAATGTTAGATATTTTATCAAAATAAAAATAAGAACCGAGAGGGTCCTCTGGACTTGGTATGTACAGGGGTAAAAAAAATTATTACATGATGTTATGTACAGAAGGAAAGAAACTGTATATTTTGCTAGGATAGATCTCTACATGTATGCTATAGACTCACTCACTTAAGAAAGGTCTAACCTAAGCCAACAACCCAGCACGGGGAACGCATATTACATGTTCATATAGCCCGAATATCCTGTTGGACCTGCTCTGCTTTCTCTTGACTTGGGTTTGAGAGTTTGAGTTTGAGCTATGCCATTATTATTGCATGCCAATGCCAAGCCAGCAGCATACTAGTCCAACTCTCTCTACCATCTTATGACATGAACATGAAATTACAGCTTGAACAGAACGGGCTTCAGATTCAGAGACGGATATAGGTAGTATGTTATGTGAATTGTGAAGGGAAACATGGTTTCATTCTGAAAAAAAAAATATCCAAATACAATTCATAAAAACTTTTTTCCTCTCTATCCCCATTCATATCACTCCATATCATTCATATCCATATCATCGTCAGCCATCTATTCACCTTTCTCTCTGTCTGTGAAACATTTTTTTTGGCAATTGGACAGGAAAAAATGTAAGAAAAAAGATATTGAAAAATGAAAAATGAGCACTTCACATAGTTTGCCAAAAAATTATATTGAATTCTTCTATCATCTCATATCCCACAGATTTTTAGCAACTATTAAAATAAGTGCCTGCAAATATTTTAAATTGAAATGTAACGTCGACTGTCGGCTCTTTGCTGTCGACCGTGTGTGAAATGATGATAATTTGATCATGACTATTCTTTAAAAAAATATATTATTTGTAATAATGAATGAATATTGAAACAATTTGTTCTATTTTATTTTTTTACAGGGAGGAGAAAGCATTTTAAATTCCCCCAAAATTGAATGCTGACAACCCAAATCGCAATCCACCAATTGCTCCAATTAAGTTAATTACCCCGACCGAGCTAACTGTTCTTATCAGAAAGTTGACACCAGCAGGTGCTTACCAAACTGTTTTAGTCAAGTCAAGTGCGAACAAATATGCTTCGCAAGGAAACAACTCAATACATGCTACATGATAACTATTACATGGAGTAATGCACTACATGCTATAAAATAACTTATTTATGAAACATACTTTTGTACAGTAATATTGATCTATTTGGTTGGAAAAAGTTGGAATTGGGAAGGATATTTGCTCCCAAAAAGCAAACATCATCATAAAATAAGAAGGAACACTCGCGCTCTCTCTGCGCTTAATAATTTCGACTAGTCTATAGAAGAGTGCCAAGTGTGAACAACATTCTGCCACGAAGTGTGTGTGAGATGTGTCATGTGTCAAAAATAAAATGTTCTCGTCCCAACACCTAGATACATTTCCTGGATAAATATGATGGATAAAAAAATCTTTTGAAACGACTATGACTATATAACATTTTTTTTGGCACATTCAATATACTACTTATTCAAAAGGAAAACTCAAAAGTGTGGGTAATTTCCTTCGGATGATATACTTGCGTAATATATAAAAAGGATTAAATAGACGTTGGAGCCGAAGACCTCTGCAAAATCCTCTTGGCAAAGATTATTATCCCTGACTTCTATATGATATGTTTGTTATTCCTGGCAAGGAACTCGGAGGATTCTCACTAGTAACGATATTCGCCAGTCAAAAAAGTTAATTCCCTTCCGAATTATATAACATGCAACAGGAAAGTTATTTAAAGAGAAACTGAAAGTTCTTTCCACCTGCATCCCAAAAGGTGTGTAACTTTCTTTCACAGTTCCCGAGAACTTAATGATGGGCCATGATCATAATGAACTTGCCCATTCACAATTCTACTAATTCAGTGATTGTGACGAAACCCCATTGAGAAACCCTAAAGCGAATGTTTGCATGCACTGGAAACAGTTTGCCATAAAAATTGACTAATCTCTCAGTTTATTACTGGAAAGGAAAGTTTTGTGGAAAGTACCTCATGTCATCATCGACATTCATCAGATATAGCATCATCAACATCATCATCCTATTTCCATGAATGCCTTAATGTTAATCCTTTACATGTGCTGCACGAACAAATAAATGTGACCATATTCGTCTATCTCCATGAATTTAACGAAGATTGGAACAGAAAATGTATTTATGTGCTCATCATAGCTAGCTGGAAAGTTTGTTAGTTTATGATATTGCTACACAAGTATTTTACCATTCACATCATCGACTATAGGCCGACGAATGAATTAAGAAGGACAACATAAAGTCGAACTAAAGCCCACAAACATCTATTTTGGATTGGAGAGATATGAGAGGGGTTGGATGTTACCACGAAATTGAATGAAGTAAAGTGATTCCAAGAAAAACCTCATAAAGGACACAATTTTTATCTTTCCATTCTCTACGACTGGTTTGGAGTGGCATATGCGCTAATCAAAAAAACGAGGATATTATTAATGCAGACAACGATCAAACAATAAGAGAGACAATGATATGACATGATATAATATGCTGCAGTTTATGTCTACTTAACTATCTATATTCATGACAAGTTAGCCCCCCGAAACATATGAATGTAATTGCCAGTAATCAAATCAGTTATCTTTCTGCTGATTATCCCCTCTCTCTAAAACAAGTAGACAGTGATAAAAAAACTATCCATATCTCCCCTCTCTGGAAAATGACCGACCCATCCATCCAACAAGTCATAGTCAAGTTCATTTGAGAGCTACACCAAAACCAAAGCTAATTATAATCAGAGGAAAAGAGTCACTCGTAAATAGAAACGGTTTGCGGTGGGCTGCGGTCCATGTACCAAATGCTAATTTAGCACAAACTGATGTTGATGTTTAATTAAATTACTAGGAAAAAAACATTTAGAAACATATAGACCGAGTTACTATAACTGGTTGGTAGATGTATTAGGTAATCAGTAGTTAGAATAGAATTTAGAAGTAGCCTAAAGTGTGGTGGATCTTGGTTTTAGCAAGCCTGCCATAACACAATTAGCGTTGAATATACATAGTCGGGAGGAGTGATTTTTTGCTAATCAAATAAGGAGACCATATCCTTATCAAAATTTGAATTGTTATCATCAGTGCACATTATTCAATTTACCATTGACAATTGTCATCATCATCATCAACCAAGCCAAACCTAAAATTTTCTAGAGACATAAATGGTGACAGTTATGCCTGCAGCAACCATTGTACTCAAATAGTCAAATGCAAAGAAAAAACTATCTAAAGCCATATTTTAAAAGTTAAACCAACAGATGCAACTTGGATTTGGATTCAATCCTAACCATTTATAAACCTGAACTGAAGTTAATTGTTCACGAGTCAAGGAATTGAAAAGGGGGAAGAATCCCTCCCCACTCCCAACTTATGCTACAATATCCTATGCAATCTGTTCAAGAAGTGTGAATTTTTCCAACATCAACTCAAATCAAAGCCCAAACCAAAGTTGTCACTCATTTCATTTGACTTGACTAAGCTAAAACATTTCTATGCAATAATATCTGAATCTGAAGACTCTCTCGGAGTGAGGTAAAGAACTCGACATTTAAAGTGATATAGATAAAGAACGTCTTCGCCGTGTCTTTATCTCTCTAAAGCTATTATTCGTTATCAACGAACCATTTAAAAGTAATACATATGCCTGCATCCATGCATATGTCTCAACAAGTCAACAGAATTACATACAAATAGATACAGTAATACAGTATTTTTCATCAATTTAACTGCTTTTCCACACTCTATAAAAACTTCAATCTACAATTCTACATAAATGCGGAGCGATTATAGAGAGAAAAAGAAACTGCAAAAATAAATCTATTGTAAATCGTCTCTGACTGAACCCAGCGTGACGACATTTCCTTTTCCCATAAAAAGGAGAAATAAAATAAAAGTTTCTATACAGTCAATAGAGAAGGAATCATCATCATCGTTCGTCGAATGAAAAGCCGATATGGGAGCACACGCTAACTAACTAATGCCATGATGAAAAAGTTTCTAAACAAAAAATGATTTAATTAAACCCTCTTTAAAGGCCACAGGAGTGAACAATGACTATTTAACTGAATAGAGAAACGTCTTTGTTCAGTGCATGTGGAAGCAACATGAAATATGACTTGTGAAGTGAACCAAATGTCACCAGCCAAGCCACCAACATAAAGAAAAATCATACACGTCAACAGTTAAAACACGTAGCCTAGACATAACTAATTTAATTACCTTCAAATCAAAAGAAAAATTATGGTAGAGGAAACTGTCGTAGACATAAGGACAACCACAACTACCTCAGCCACCTCTGAAACTAGTATCAGTGGTGGGGTCGGAGTCGCAGACGGCCTTAACATACTAAGTCATCAACAGCCAGAGGCTGGATATGTTATCGAAGCAACCTCCAGTAATGCTAGTAACTATGCCCCAGTTAATAATTTAGAAGGGGGAGGAGACCTTCTCTTGCTTGGGACGACGACGACCTCCTCCTCTTCAGGAGGCATATTATCACTGGAGGAGAGTAAAGTAAATGATAGTGGGGGTGGAGGTGGTCTCACTGAACCAGCCACCACGACGACATCCTCAACCATTAGCGGAAGTGATAAAATCGCTGAAGAACTCACAAACAGACTGTTAATTTTAGAGGGTAGCCAAAGCCAAAGCCAAACTCTTGCCAACCCAGTAATAACGCCCCATCATCACGCATCAAGTAATAGTGTTAAGACGTCAGGGTCGAATTCCGCCTCCAACTCGCCAAGTAGGAGGCATCCGGGGGCAATTGGGACTGCAGAGAGGGGGAGCAAGACAGGCTTGTCCCTTTGCCTCACTCCTGTAATCGTCTCAGGAAATTGTTCCTCGAGTGGCAGCGTGGAGGGGCTGAGTTCCTCTGTCGCAGCTAGTAATCCTAATACGAACCATACAAACATTAGCACAGTAATACCTGGCGTTTGCGCAGGAAATGGGCAAACTGATAACATCAATACCAATCTTGAGCAAAATTCAGCCTGTGGAAGTAATAGTGTCAGTGCCAGTGTATCTCTCAATCTGAAGTCCTCAGCCTCAGCCAATTCAAATACCGCTGGTGCTTCCAACGCCGTTGCTGCTCCCTCCGCCAAAAGTTTGGGTAGGACTATGAATGCCAACTTGAGTGATCAGGAAGAGCAGGTACAACACAATACACTTATGAACAGTTTTTTTGTATGAAAATTATTTCCAACTTTTGCATGCAATTGTGTTTGTTTGTTTTCTGTCAAATTCATGATAATAATTGCATGTGCAAACACTAAGCACTAATCTGTGCGAGGGAGGGACTACCAAGTAAATGATGATTCATGATTCAGAAAAAAAAATCACAACCATGAATTCAATTCATTTGCTCATTTGCTCTCATGTACAGAGTACTGACTTGAGTGCGTTGGTCACTGACGTGGTGGTGCTGACAGAATCAGAGTTGATAAATTACAATTTGTTAACTGTCACATCGTAATTGAAGCGCAATTCTCCAATCCTCTCTTTACGAATTTCATTCAGGCAACAAGGGAATTCCTTGAGATCGTGAACGGTGCTCGGGTCAGTAAAGGATATAGCCCCTTGTCCTGGCATGCCGGTGTCAAGTTCCTCATGGCCAGGAAATTCAATGTTCGTCGAGCTTTAGAACTTTATGAACAGCACCAGGACGTTCGAATCCAGGAGGGTCTCACAACCTTTGATGCGGACTCAGAACCTTTGAAGTCTGAACTACTTTCAGGGAAATTCACTGTTTTGGTAAGTTCCTCTAACCCAATTTCCAACTATTTCATGTCTAATTACTATGGGCGTATCCTTTCACTAGAATTTCCACATCAATGCTAATTATACTTCTTTCTAATTATTTATTTTGTAGCCTACTCGAGATTTGGGAGGAGCAGCGATTGCCGTTTTCACTGCAAAGTTCCACCAACCTTCCACGATCCCCCATGAATTTACCCTGAAGGTGAGCCATGACTTTAGAAAGTTCTATTCTATTTCTAACAAATTCGTAGCCAATTTAACTTTGCTGGAATTGTTCAGTTAGTTTTAAACATATCGAATCTTTTGAACTTTTGTTAGGGCGTCGTATATCAATTGGATGCAGCGTTGGAAGACCCCCAAACACAGAGGTGCGGCTTGGTCTTCATCTATGACATGAGCGACTCCAAATATTCAAACTTTGACTATGACTTGAGTATAAAAATCCTCTCCCTTTTGAAGGTAAAGTAAAAAGCATTGTACATAAAAATGACATGTCGTGTGAAAGCACGATTTTCATTTTGATGCGTTGTGTTGTATATTCGATTTTTTTACATTGTTTCTCTGCCTGCAATCAATTTTAGCCATCAATCACCAAACTCATGTTTGGTTTCATGCCCCTTCTTGGCACGCATTATGCTTATTAGTCGCAACAAAGATAGGACTTTCTAGAAATGAAACAAGCTTAACAGACAAAAAGGGTATTCTCGGGGAAAGCTAAAAATACTTTTTTTAAAAGTGCAATTCAATAGGCATCATCATCAAATCATCGTCAGTTTCATTCCAGCGTTGTAAAATACCGGAACTAATGTGTTGACTGGGGAGAGAATGCTATTTGCATTGATTTTCTTATTTAATCGTTCTTTCATGAGACTTTTCTGCGGCTACCAAGCCGAACTCTATAACTTTCTGTTTTAGAGTCAAGAGTTGGTGACTTGAAACAAATTCGAGTTTTAATTAAAATGTAAAATTAGATGCCACAATTGACTGACAGTAACGAAGGAATTCAGTTAGAAGCGAACATTTCCTTTAGCTTTTCGATACTTATACTTTTTCTAATGCATTATGCAGAAGTCTTATCAAACCATTAAAATGCATTACTATTACTAAATCATTCTTATTTACTCAGGAAGGGAAAAGCGTTGATTACTCCATAATATATGTAAAATAAGTTGATATGAATCATGGCACGGTCAGAAAGTCAGGGAAAAATACCTACCTATTTGTCTAGCTAGTATATAACTAGTTTGTCTGACGATGGGTCATCATTCCCTCTCCTCTGGGTAGTTTCCATTTTCTTTAAGATATGATACCAGATTTGAAGTAATTGGACTGTAATCTGAGTCCTAGTGTAAACTATTTATATACTAATGCACTGGTTATTATAGTTCTTATTAAGATATTTCTATTTAAAAGGGGCGTACCACCGTGGGAAAATCTTAGTCACCTCCACCTCCGGTCTATGTATTTTAGTACCTGTCCGTCCATTGCCCATAGACATATCCATTTGGCTTTACATGTGGACTCTGGGCAGGAAATGACGATATAAGATAAGATTCATTTTCATTGAACAGGAACAGAAATCATGAGCATTGGCTACTACATATACCTATGCATGTTTCTAATGTTGTATTATAACAAGTTTTAAATTTTATTTTATTGATATGAGATGGCTAACGAACTTCATAAAGCTTCACGTACGAATCGTATCGAAAGTGAGAAAAGAAGTCGTGGAATAGAGGTATGAAAGAGACATAAAAAGACCTTTAAGAAATCTGCTGGATTCATTTTTCCAAAAGATTTTTTCCAGTAATTAATTATTCAATTGAGAAAAGTGCCCCTACAGAAAGTTTCATGAACTTGGAAGCGTTAAATATTGAACCCTGAATTAATCAGGTAAACTCACTTGATGGATTACATAGGACTGTGTTCTTAGGTATTTTTAAATAGGGATATTGATATTATTGGAAATGCAAACGAACTTCTTATCTCTCAATTCTCTGATTCATTTTCCGAGTTTTATTGTGACATTATTTTTCAATTAAAATTTATCAACTAAATATGTTTTTAATTTGAATATGAATTCACAGGGAGGATATCCGGCGAGACTCAAAAAGGTCTTGATTGTCACTGCCCCGCTATGGTTTCGAGCTCCATTTCGTATCCTTCGCCTGTTTGTACGGGAGAAGCTACGGGATCGTGTATTCACGGTTAGCCTACCTCAGGTAAAAATACTTTTCCCAATCGTATATAAATAATGACTATAAAGCCCTAGCTATGAATGAGGTCTCTTGACTTTTGAGTATGTAAATTTGTGCATTCCATTTTCCTGGAATGAAAATGGAAAGTTATTAATCAACAATATTAATTTGTTTCTCAATCCATTTCTAGCTCTCAGTTCATATCCCAAATCATTCACTTCCAAGGTCATTAGGGGGCCAACTCCAAGTCAATCATATTGATTGGTTGGATCGTTGTCGTGATATCCTCAGTTCCTCTGATATCTGGAGCGTTATCACGGCGGAGCCAGTTCAAGTTCAGAGCAGGAGTATACGGGTATGTGGAAGAAACCATTACATTTACATGTAGACAGTCAAAATTTTTATCTATTATAATTACGACTTATTCCATGTGAACCTATTCAAGCTATGCATCTATATTTTATCATGATCATGAAATAAATCTTTCATATTCTTTTTTTTTGCATTTATTTATCAAGAATCAAGATAATTCTAAAGGAAATGATTTTTATTTTTCTCCTCCACAGGATATTGGCAGTAGCTCTAAGGATGACGGGGAGTCGGCCGATAAGGAAGTGGAGAACCTTTCCAATGGCTTGACCAGAAAAATGCGGAGAAACGGTACAGACGACTCAAGTAATACCACGCACCTTTGTCACACTCGCACGCAACAGTTTACATACAATGCAATGCAATTAGTCTTCCGTAGTCCTAAAACTCAAAAGCATGCTTTTCTTCTTGATCTCTCAATCTCAATAGAATTATTTCCAATTACGTTTAAAACGTTTTGTTAAATGCACCAATGCACTTATTATCAATCTAGATCTTTCTCAGAACAGAACTTGTTGCATGCTGCATGTCGTAATCGTAAATCGTAATTTCGTAGTAAGAATATGAAAGTTCAAGTTTAATTGACCTAGATACTTTTAATTTTATTTTTTAAATTTACCATTGAATGACGATCCGACTAATGAAAAGATTCTCGTGGGGGGTTGGGGTCGCCAATAAGTTCGAAAATCCTTTACTTTTTAATTGAATTCCCTGGTTACTTTTCTAAGTCATTACTTTTTACTTTGGGCTTCATGATCCCCCTCATGGTCCACAGTCCACGCACCAATTATAATTTTTTGTAGTCATTCTCAAGTTGCTTGTGATTGTGATTATGTGCCGATTTCTTAACTTTTCGTTTCTTAGAAGCCTCTGCAACTGCAGTAAAGTTCGTAATAATAATAATTGTAATTCAGAGAATTCTAATAAAAATCCTCCCCCGCCTATGGCTACCGCAGGACAGTCAACGCCCTCCCCAGCGCCCCATTCCTCCGGGAGCAGTGGCTTCTCGGATGATGACAGTTTGCCATTTGAGGAGAGGACCGGGTTGACCTTGTTGGACTTTGTGGAACATTTGAAGCAAAAGGGTCGCAGGGGGCTGTTGGATGAGTATGCGGAGATCGTGTCAAAAAATCCGGAGGGCTCATTTAATATTTCGAGGTAAGATATGAATTATAATTTGGGAAAGTTAATTTTTCAAAACTTTGACTTTGACGGTCAACTAACTTTAAAATTGTTTTACTTGGGTTTGCAGGCAGCGTGGCAATGTGAACAAGAACCGGTACAGCGATGTCCTCTGCTTTGACCACACCCGGGTCGTCCTATCCGCCGAAGGAGAAACTGAGTCTGATTATATCAACGCCAACTTTGTGGATGGCTACAAGCAGAAGAATGCGTTCATCTCCACCCAAGGGCCCCTCCCCCGGACGTTCGGGGACTTCTGGAAGATGGTGTGGGATCAGGTCAGCGTGGTGATTGTGATGACCACCAGGGCCGTGGAACGGGGGAGGACCAAGTGTGGCCAGTATTGGCCCCCTGACAAGGGCTCTTCGGTGACCCACGAGGGGTACAAGATTGAGAATATGGAGGTGGAGGAGCAATCCGATTTCGCATTGACTAGGCTGAGGCTAACTAATACAAAGGTTTGTTCCCATAATTCAGTATCAGTGTAATTTCCAAAATCCAACCAAACTAACTACCAGTTCATCGAGAGAATTTAATTGTAATTGACATGTTGATTTTGTTATGTAACTTTCCAGACAGGGGATGTGCGGAACATAACACATTTGCAATTTTTGTCATGGCCAGATTATGGCGTTCCGTCCAGTGCAGACGCAATGCTTAAATTTTTAAGAGTTATGCGGTAAGTTACCACAAGATAATTAGCAGTTTTTTTCTCAATTTTGATGAGAACGATATATAAACGCCTCTCCTGTACCTTTTGATAATAATGATTTTTTGTATGGATATTTTAGGGAAGAGCAAACTAACCACGTAGGCGATTTAGCAACAAAATGGGACGGTCATGCTTTAGGACCACCAATTGTTGTTCACTGTTCTGCTGGTATAGGAAGAACAGGTATGGCAGGGCTATGATTTTTGGACTTCTGGAAGTATTCTTAATTGCTTTAGTATTATTTCTTATAAATAGCTAAGAAATTATTTTTATTTTTGTCCCACTACAGGTACCCTTTGCACAATCGACATTTGCATCCGGCGATTGAATGATCAAGGGATAGTGGATGTAATGGGCACCGTGGAGCGGATTAGAAGCCAACGTGCATACAGTATTCAGGTCCCGGAGCAGTACCTATTTTGTCACGCGGCCGTGATCGAGTATGCCAAGTTCAAGAATCTTTTATCCGAGACCCAATTAGATGGAATTCCAGATCTTCTAGCAGAAGGTGATTCAGATAGTGAATGACTATGGTGGTTTTCTTAAAACCACCCTAAATTATGTTGATAAGTTGATACCTTAGTAGTATTATTTTTAATATTATATTATTATTTTAGTTGATGATGGTTTAGCATAATTAATTTACTTTGATTATTCTTATTGTAATTACTATGTATTAACCCGGTTGATTTTCGGACGGGCTCTCTTGGTTCGGTGAACACTCGGTTTTGCAAATCTCTTTTCTAAACTGCTCCGCGCCTACTCCCTCTCCCTGATATCTCTAACCATTGATGACTGTGCTATTTTGATAATTTGCGATGTCACTTTCGTTCTCCTCTCCGATGATGATTACGATGCTGACATGAACGCGATCGGTCCTTTTCTCGGTAAAACAACACTAGTCAAATAAAATGGGATTAATACATATTTATAGATTTCCATGAACCTTTCAGCGAGAAGGCTGCGACAACGAGATGTTGTTGTATTGTATTATAATCGTATTATGTTTATATTCTATAATTTACAAAAATGATATATATTACCCAACTAATTTTTTTGTGTTTGTCTGAGCATGAAACAAGGACATATTTATTTATTTGTAATATTTCACTTGCTTTTTTTTGTGTTGGTGAAGAAGGATTTTTTTGAAAGTAAAACGATACTAGTCGGGAATTCACTTTTTGACAAACTATTTCTAATTGATATATTTTCTAACAAAGTTCTCCTGAGATAATTAATTATGTTTGTGCATCCTCAATATCAATATTAACAAACATCGTAAATGTTCCAATTTCAATCTAAAATGCATATTAACATAACATAAATAATCTGCTCGCACAGGGAGACGATAAGAGGAGAATGAGCTCAGTGTATTAAAAATATTAATTATTAATTAACTACAAAACAAGCAATTCACAGAGCATAAATAACCTTTTTTGAAGTCACAAACAAAATGCGCATATAATATTAACTAGATAGACAGATAGATAGATATGTGTGTAACTGTATGTAGATTTTTTAATACAAATTATCAAGTACCTATATAATTATTTCGTATCATTCATGACATGACATGACTCATTCAGATTCATAGTGAAACGGAAGTTTGAACAAGTCAAGGTTTTTTATAACCCTTTTGCCATCTCGAAACTAACTGTTATTCAATATAGCCAACTAGAACTAACTGCTCTCGTAATTACTAATTACATATTTCTCCGGAATCATATTAAGCGATCTATCCCTCAAAAAATACATTTAATTGGTTGGCTCCTCTAGACTTATAAATTAATTATAATCATAAATTATGACTATATATCTATTTTGGTAACTATTTGCGTCTATGCGTTTATGGACGTCATCGACTCTTATCGTGTATGAAAGATTGATGTAAAACAAATTTCTTCTTAAATATTGTCATCTCTGATGGGACAATACTGGACGCTTATATAAATCGGAATTCGGTCCAAAAAAAATGTTCAGGATGACCCTTAAACTCTTATATGACTTAATTTAAATTTACAAAAGCAACTCTGCTGAAACTGTACAACTTCCTATGAAAAAGAATTTAAAAGTAAAGTTTATGGGGAAACATACATAAATATAATTATAATTCGATATTTCGATAAATTAGATTGTTTAAATTGACGATGATGATGGAATATGAAAAAAAATAATTGAGTTGTGACTGACGAAGAGCTTTTTCCCATGCGAATGTGGAGTCATAACTGATCGATGCTATATGCGCTAATGCGATGATGATGGTTCACCGGTTGTTTGAAATTTACCTATAATAATATGGCTCGGACGGTTATCGACCAAGCTTATCGATATCGATTCCTACAAAAAAAAATATCACAAAACTATCTCTACTTTTTTGACTGTCTCGAGAAGATATTATGCATTATACAAATTATTAAGTGTGTCGTTAGTCGTTAGTTTAAGGATAATGATAAGATACAAAATATTTATATCTTTTTCAAATGTTGACTGCTCTGGTATGATGACATGACGTATGAGTGTACTATTTAACCATATCCATAAATCCATAGGCCATAATAGGCGTATAAAATGTGTATGCAATTATGTTTAACCTTCGTATAATATATAATTATAATAGTTATAATTAATTTATACAAAATATTTAACAATAATGCTATAAATGTAATTTTGATTCCGCCGGTTCGTTTGATTATAGTTAAACTTTGCTAACTAGATAATTGTTTATTGCGGGAATATTCAAGTCGTATACGTGTAATTATGCAATCTACATGAGGATGAGATGAGATTAAACTATTTCGAAATTAGGAAGGTAGATAAGAGGTGAACTTCACCTCGTGAACTTCACCTGGTGAAGTATGAAGTAAGATAAGATTTTGGAGATGTGGGGAAAGGGGCAAAATATGACAGAAATATTTAGATTATAATAATTTTGACTTATGTTAATATTATGCGCATATCCTTCAGAAAGGTTGAAAGAGTCACTAGTTAAGATTATAAGATATATATTTACCTATATAAACATTTAAATGTTCTTCGGAAAAAATACCCTAACCCATTAAAGTTTAGACTACAAACGTATCTACATATAATTAACATCATGATAAACAATATTATTGTTCTTGTACTTTTTCCCAAAAATTCGAAATTTACAATAAAAAAATTGTTGAATGAAAACCTGATTTCCGAAAGTTAATTAATAATGTCAGTCATTATCTCAATTTACGCTTTGCTTTCCTTGCAGCTTTGCTTGGGTTTGGGTTGGGGGGCATGGACTTATGAACTTTTATATTTCTTTTTCTATTCAAAATCGATTAATAATTAAATAAGTATTATTTTAAAAGTTATGTGTCTTATTTTAATTAAAAATTCAACTGCATTCGTTTCTGTTTTCAGGTTCCTTGATATGATCCTCTAACCTTAAAGTCCAGGGGCAAGCTCAGATTTCGAAACTGTAGTTTTAAAAAATTATTAGCAATCTGATTTACTTTGATTTGATTATTTTTATTCTTTTTTTTTTTTGTGCGAAATAATTTGAATCTTTGCATGTGGAATGTTTGTGTGATATATGACGTGAATTAGATTAATTTTAGGTTTGTAAATTACTAAGCTGTACGAAATTAAAATAAAGCATTATCATTATCATTAATAATGATTCATTATCGCATCACTTAAGTACGTCTATTGCATTTCGTCTGACTTTTGAAGAAGAATTTAGATTCTCAGATTATGATTTTGTGGCGATTGATCGATGGTTGTTTGTGATTAGTGAGCGTGACAGAGAACTCACTACAAGTTTAAACGCCCGGGGCATTATGCAACATCCGTTTTAACTAGAAAGCAATTTTAATTGGGAATGATTAGAATTTAGGAAATGATCCAATCATGCATGCATGAAACTTCGCCGGAGGAATCTTTCATTCGGCAATATTGTCACGTTTCAATATTGGCTAACTCCTTCAAGCATATTTTTTTTACAACAAAGACATCACATTGCATTACTTCCAATACTTCCAAAGACACTTTCTTCAACCAAAGAAGTAAAAATGATAGATTAGAAATAATTAGAATCCTAGAAGTAGATACAGTAGAAAGTTGGGAAAGGCCATTGACTTTTGAGTCGATGACATGCCATGAGTCATGTCATGACATGGGCTCAGAGTGCCCCATAATCCTCTCCTCCCCATAAGTTTCTTTTTTCTTGGACAAGGAGTAACGTCGCGTCAGTTCTAAGATGATTTACAACAGTAATTTTACTAATTAGATTGATTAGGAAAAAAAATCCCATCATCCTTGCCTGAGAAGAGATGATTGACTTTTATTTTTGTGTCAATTAGGTCAGATAGTAGCCGCAAGTACTTTACCTACTACTATAAATAGCATAGTGAAATGTAAATAAATAATAATTGTTATGAAAGAACATGATTCATAATCATGAATCATGTTCATGACATAAATTATGACGCAGACGCACTTCTACGCATTTTAGGGATATGGCCCAATCTTCATCGGAACTTGCATCAGCCCAGGGTTTACCCTGTTTGAGTGTATATGGAGTTTTAACATGGGACGCAAAGGAAGCTGCACACCCACCGGTTTTTGT